>JADDOH010024717.1:0-51372 GCA_016648135.1 Agrypnia vestita | reverse complement strand
TTTTTTTTTTCTTCCTTCCTTCCCTGGTTTCACCGCTGTCTCGTTCCGAAGGCACGTTATTTTATTTTTGAATTTATTCTCTAATATTATTTAGTCAGGGACTATACTGTATCCACTGAGGTTTTCAAAACCCAAGCGTCATCTACAGCATAACTTCCTACGTGAAAATCAGTCAAAACACTCTCTCGTTTTTTCACTCTGTCGGCTTATTTATAAACTTTCATTCCCGACTCTACACCTATACTCTTACAAAGTCCGAAAGAGCCGATTGGTCGGTTCAAAAAAATGCTTTCAAATTGGACCTATCACGTGCCTACACATAAATGTTCGTTCCGCCAGGGGCGCAGTCAACTTATCTATAATACGCCATCATTAGTATTTATTTATTTTTGAACCAATTTCGTTTCTCCAGTGGAGCAGTCGCAACTCTCTCGCACACAAGCGATAAATTAATCTTAAATAGTTCTTTTGAGATATTCGATATAATTATTATTTTCTTTCTCATTTCTTTGTAATAGGGTGGCAGGTTAAGTTCATCACAAGGTGACTACTCTAAATCGCCTAGAGGCGTTCGAAATGTGGATACATCGTAAAATTTTAAGGATATCTTGGACTGACATGATTAGTAATATTGAAGTTTTACGTAGAGCAAACACAAACAGACAGTTACTCAACATAGTAAAGCTCCGTAAAATTTCATATTTTGGTCATATAATGAGAGACAAAAATACTCCATCCTTCAGCTCGTCATGAAGGGGAAGATTGAGGGTCGCAGAGGAGTTGGAAGGAGGCGGCATTCCTGGCTTCGAAACATCCGAGAGTGGACCGGGATAAGAAACGTGGATGAGCTGTTCCGCACTGCCACTGCCACAGGGAAACTTTCTCCCAGATGATCGCCGACGTCAGGGGGACCCGTAAAGGAAGAGGGGGAAATGTAACCCATTTTATCCGCGGGTCCTATAGAATAAGTATGCGAAATTTGGGTCATATCGGACAAACGGTGTAGATTTGTAAAGACAACAGAGAGACAGATATTGAGTTTTATAGATATAGATATGCTAGTATTCAAATGTAACAAAATTTGAAGTCAATTGCCCGACTACTTCTTGAGTTATGCGAACACAAACATACAATTTTTATATAAAAGATATACTTACCTATGTACTATTCAAATAAAAAATAAAAGGGTTTTTGTTAAAAAACAAAGGATTAAATAATGCTCTGTGATCTGTTGACAATACTATATGATTTTTAAATAACATTATAAAATATTCATAGAGAACTATACAGAATGCGATACATAATAAATCGGTTTGAATCGTTCTGAATAGCTCGCGGGACAGAGTATGTACCTACACATGTAAGATAAACATTGAACAATTCGTTTTCAAGAATAATTTGATTTTGTAGTGTGTTCGAATAGGTGCTACGGGAAAATAATTCCATAGTGGATGTTTTATTAATAATCTCGTATTAATCGTAAACAAATATTGTCATTTTGAATAAATAAACTAAATTAAAAATCATGAAGGCTGTTTGATGAGTACCCACGTTTAAACTGTATTACAATTTTTAACGCAATTTTATGAAGAACGCCTGTCGAAATTTCAGTCTGGTTTATTATTGTTTTAATAATTGAATACCACAACTACTACTGTTTTAACAATATTTTTGTATTTATGTTCTGAGAAAATAGTTACTGGATTATATTCACAGTGAGATATTTATAACGTCTTCTTCAAATATAGCAAATTTATTTTGTGGTGACATAATTATAAATTATATAAATTTACTTTGTAAACACCACTTATTTATTGAAAGAATTCAACATGTTTCGGAACCAACGGCTTCTTCGTCAGGATAACAAAAATAAAATTTAAAAATCGAAGTATAGATCAAAATATTAAAAAGTAATATATGGAAACTGATAATATAAAGTACCTACTTAACATGAAAATAAATTTTAAAGATGACCATTTGCAAAAAGCACCTGATTATTTATAATATTCAATTTACTATTTACACTCTTTCTTATTTCCAAAATTTCTAAATTATCAAATTGTGGTTCTGTATAATTTGTATATAAAGTGATTTTTAAATTTTATTTTTGTTATCCTGACGAAGAAGCCATTGGCTTCGAAACATGTTGAATTTTTTCAATAAATAAGTGGTGTTTACAAAGTTAATTTATATAAATTATAAGATATTTATAAACTAAGGAAAATTTCAGAAGCCTCACAGACGGGAAGTTATTTTTATGGAAAACGTATGAAAATCTTTATAGGGTGGCCCATGGCTGACAATTTATATTAGTAAACACCTCTATTTTAGTATCTCCTTTATTATTTCTTAAAATATAAATATAAATTTACAATCAAATCATTCTAACAGGGTGAATATGTAGTTAAATGTATATAAACATGTAATAGAATAACTTTGAGGTTTTTTTTTTTAAAATTGAAATCAAACAGTTTTCAATTAACAATGTTTAACGCTATTTTTTAAACAACGCCTGTCAAAATTTCAGTCTGGTTTATTAATTAGTTTTGTTTTAATAATTGAATGTGGGTTTTAGGGTTTGTCCACATAAAGAGAAATCACGAATATGTAGTTGAGACTTGCGTTTAGAATGACAAGTATCCTCGCAAGGAAGAAAAAGAAATCACGAATGTAGTTTAGACATGTGCTTAGAATGACAAGAAAGACCTCGTAAGGAACCGTAGGTCGTCCGAGATTAAGCTGGAAGAAACAACAGAAAAAATAGAATTGGTTGTTAACACGTACGGACGAAGCACAAGACAGAGGAAAATAGAAGAAAAAATTGTAATCTTTGAGCCCCGACTCAACTTTAACATGGGCATCAACACGATTAAGTGCTTCTAGTTTCTAATGAAAGTAAAAATAAAAATTATCTGAAAAAAAGTATCCATATACAGAACAAAATAAGCTGAATATGATCAATTATTATAATTGGATTGTATTGTAACTAGTAGCGAAAAATTCGGCGAAGTTTTAGACTATCATTACAGCTGCTAAAATAAAATATCGAAAATTCATTCGTTTCAATACAAGTCAAATAAAATGACAAAATCTCACGAAAAATTATTTTATATTATTGGACTGGTATTAAAGCGAATGAATTTTTAATGTACTATAATTACTTAATGATAGTCTAAGAAAGATATGTAAGCAAAAAAATCACCTCGCTTATATTCGTAACTGTCGACATTTTGCCTAAAGTGTAAACAATATTTTCTTTTCAAAATTGAATGGAGAAGAAGTTCTCCTGAAGTTCTTTTTACTAGCCACAAAATAACCTGTATGGCTTTATTATATGTATATTCATGTACTTAAGCATTGTTTAAATATTAGTAAGAAGAAAAATTAAAATTAATTTAATAATATATATATATTTTATCTATATAATTATATATTATATATATATATATATTATTAAAGCGAGTTGATACATATCTTCTTTTCACGGAATATTGGAAATTATAATAAGAATTAACTTTGAAGGTGAAAAAGGAACAAGACGAACTTCCCAAATTTGAATTCGAGTAAAATATTCAGAGTGATTGACTTTCTGCGAATCTTCGTTTTCGGATGGCGCTCCATATTTTCCAAAGTTGGCTTTATTAATATGCATGAATTTTCGTATCCGATAAATGACACAGGAATCCATTAATAAATTACAATATTAAAACAATTTATCCGTCTCCTAAAAGTTTAATACCGTATATGGAATATTTTCTCTCCTTCCCAGTTCTCTGGCTTTTCAGTTATTGATTTATTTCAAAATACGTTCGGTATATACATTTTATGGATACTTCGCCTTACTATGATGAAAATTTATGAGCGAAGATGATCTGACGCACTATTATCTTGATATCTTATCAAATCTATCAAATCAAAATATGATATCATATCAAAATGTGGTTTATTTAAGCCGTCACTATGTCACCAAAGCATTATCAAAAGCGGAGTGTGGATGTTATATATTATTTTTAACGCACAATACAAGTTCAACTAGAGTGATTTTTGAGCCATATGAGATATAAGACGGTATTTGGAACTAACTCAAAAGTTACGATCTTAAGCGGGTTATTTGTATGAGTATATGTGTATTGAGATGAAGAATATGTTCACCTGTCCAGAGACAGATTTTTCGTGTCAACGGGAGACGTGTATTGTATGAGTGAGTATTTTTATAGCACAAGCCTTTAGCTTATTTTGGAAATAGCAAGAATATTTATTGATGCGAATTTTTTTTACTTCTATTAAAAAAAATCTTTGTACGTTTAATTCATGCTAATAAATTCTTATTTCGCAATGTATTATTGATTTGTAAACTCATTTCTCTATATATGTCCAGATACAAGAGTTAGTCTCTTTTTGGAGAGGTACAACGATAATATTTATGTATGTAATATACCTACTTTAAATAAATAGACTAGAAAAAAAATTAAAAATATTAATAAATAAATTTAAAAATAATAATATTAAAGGCGAAGCCATTTTCATACGGGAAAGTAGGTATGAAAGACTTTTTGGATGTTTATAGGGCTAACAACCTATCATATGGCTGACTTAGGTGATCACTTTACACAATGTAATGTACACCAATTCCACTTGTACAATTCCGCTTGCACAACAACACAATCTAATGTACAACAATACAACAAGATAGACTATCACTGGTGTATATGACATTGATCACGTCTATCCAATTTTAGGGAGTGCGTCTATGTCAACCTTGCACAACTTATTTTATATGTGAATTGAGTTCTAGAGAATTTACTACCGCCATCTGTGGATAAAATTCGTCATCTCTACATACTGGGTGCGCCATTTGAATCCGTACAAAATTATATTTGAAGTTCCCGCTATATTTGAATTCAGAGCTAGTAGGCGCTAAAGTTAGCTAAACATATCAGTAAGACTTTCTTAACCTCAAAATGGCCGAGCCTTTCAACCCATGCATGAAGTATTCCTATACTATAGCGTATAGAGAAAGCATTCGCGCCGTAAGACCGCGCACTGAAAATATTAAATTCTTCAGGCACTCAAGGTCAACTGTTTGTGACGTAGTGAAGAAAAACACAGTCTAAGAGTAGTCCTTGTATAGGTCTTCTACTCCGGCAAGGAAAATACAGGTTAGACAGAAATTAACAAGACCTGATTAAGACGTGAGTAAGACATGATTATGAAAGACCCGGGGACCTTACAGATATTAAAAAGACCTCCTGAGGCCATGATTAAGACATGACTAAGACATAATAATTATGGAAGACCTGGAGACCACGCTTCGAAAATTGGCCTCCATGTGGGAGGTGAGCTTGACGATCGTTCTTCAAATTACTCTAGACGATCTCAAATATACCTCCAATGTCCTCCAGGTCCACCAAATGCTATCTGAAGCTGCAATTAGAGCAGAGTTTACAGCCATGAACCACGGTCAGTTGAAAATATCGTGCCTGAGCTAAAGGGTGAGGATCGAAAAGGTGAACCGCATGGTAGCTATATAGAATGAGAGTTCTCAGCAAGGATCCCTTAAATGAGATATAAGAGCATTTTTTTTGTTATCTTTGTATATTTGCTCAACCGGTCGGATGCCGTGCAATTTCACGCACGATTACTGTTTTTTAGACACTTTTTTGTGATGATTATATTCATGTAAAAATCAACAATAATCGCTAAAGAGTTGCAGTTTCTGGTTTCTCAATATACAGACAAAAATTACTTATTCATTAATTATGAAAATAAGTAACAAAATTTACTATCAGAAATGTACGCACATGTTTATCGAATAAAACCATGAAAGCAACAACACTTCAGATATTGTATTTCAATATTTTCGTTATAAAAAATCAAAGAATATAAAAATACTTAATTTTAACACTTTTATTATTTAAAAATAACACTTTTTCAACAGATAAATAACACAATTAATGCGTGGCTCAAAGATGACATTTGGAATGATTTTCTATCCCGTTTGCGCGGCAAATGAGGTTACTTGATAAATAGAACTCGTTCATTCATTCAAAAACTTGAGATATAACCAATGATAAGCTTTAAAAACCCATAAACGCAGGTAAAATAGGCCGAATCAGCATAAGGGAGCGCAGATCTGCGTTCTGGCACCCGACCGGTTAAAAGCTTTCAAAGCCTATAATGAGCGTGAACAAATAAATAAATAAATAACTTTTTGCCCGGATTATAATGACGCACCCTGTAGTAGTTTGAAAAATGTCAATTATGACATTTAATATGAAAAAACGTCAATTACCGATGAGTGAATGTCATAAATAATACAAGTAATTAATAATAATTGTGAAATTTACGATGTATCCGAATTCGTCTGCATTTTGTGTAGAAACGCAACCTTTTGAAAATGCAATGAAGCCTTTAAATAAAATTCAATCTTTTGAAGAATATCCGAGACTAAACATCAGAATTCCCAAGGGAGAAAATATTTTCCCATTCTTCATGAGAGGTTGCGATGTTCAATTATCATAATGAAAAAATTGAAATTTTCTCTTTTCAATATAAAATCTTCCAACTATTTTTAACAAAGAATAGAGAACTTGGTTCGTTGAAAAAAAATATTTTGCTATTAATTTTTTTCTTAATTCATGTTGTGTGTAATAGACAAAAGATAAAGGATTTTCAAAAATAATTTTATATTTTAGTGAAGATTATTATTCAGACCTCTAAATAGATCAGCATAATAGACCAACGGACTGAAATTACTGATCAAATGTGTTGAACCAATACAATCTTTTGATTTTGGAATACAATTGACTAAATAATAGCAAGGAAAGATATCAAAAGGACGTCAAGGTTCTATAGGGATAGTCCGAAATACCTTTTATGTAGATTACTGCCTAAATTGTGAATCAAAAAAGTTTAAGCAATATTGTTCTAATATCAATTGTTATGGAAATAAGCGACGTTATAACTTGTATTTTAAAAAAATATTTCTGACTATTTTTCTGTATAATGTTAGACTATAATTAGGACTCGAAATAAAATCCTTCTGTATAAGAAACCAGCTACGAGAGGAGCCATTAAAGAAAAAATAAAATTGTAAATAACAAAATTGTTAAATTAATATATATGTGGAATTTTCTAGAGATGGAAGGCAGAAAAGTGAAATAGATAGAAAAATCAAAGCGGCAGGTGGCGTTCTACGTTCTCTGTATATGTAATACGGTGATAAGAAAATCCGTGCTAAATGTCAAGACAAATTAGCTGTTTTTAAATGTGTGTACAGGCCTACCCTGATTTATGGTCATCAAATTTGGATCCTAACGGAAAAAGTGAGAGCAGGAATCCAGGCTGCAGAGGTGAGTCTTCTAAGGGGATAGCCTGAGTCTGGCCGATAGAGTGAGAAGTGCTCACACAAGACACACACCCGGCATGGAGTGGCTACTTCTACATAAAGAGAAATCACAAAAGTGGTGGCTTTACTAAGAATGCTAGAGGAACGAGCACCAAGAATTATCCTCATGGCAACACCGGAAGAAAGGCAATCAAATGTTCATCATTGATTAGCTGGGAGAAACAACCAAAAAAAACAAACGAAAGCATCACAAGACAGGAAAACGGAAGCACCTTGCTGAGTCTTTGGGCCCCCGATCTTACTAGGATAGGGGGATGAAGATAATGATGGTTTTGTATTTTATTGATAGTTTCTTGCCCCAAAAAATGAAAAGAAATGAACTGAAAACATGTCGATTTTTATATTAAAAATAAATTCAAAGCCCATAAATTATTTATTAAAATATTTATGGATTAAAAAAATACAGATGTATGCTTTTGCTCCTATCACGTAGCCGTGTGCACCCGAGCATGTATACACCTACGATTGACAATGTACATTTGTACCGAATCTTGTACCAAGAATTGCCGCTTGAATTCATCATTTATAACTTTAATTAAAAAAATATTTATTCGTGCTTCCCCAGGATTTTTTTAAGTTAATTTATTTTTTGTGAATACGTATAACGACAGCTTGGAAAAGTGTAAATAATATTCAGATATATTATATTATATATGTCTCGTAGAAACAAAATTATATTTTTTATGGGAAAGTAGGTACGGAAGTTTCTTATTTTTGGGTGTTCATAGGGCTTACGACCTATCGTACGACTGGTTTATGTGATTTCCTTACACAATGTAATGTTTCACCTATGATAGAATACCATACCTATCACATTTTTTGAAGTTGTATATATATTTAATTTTTACAACCCGTTTCACATGTGTGCTGTAATTTTAACTAGCGCTACCGGCGTCCAAACCTTTTTCATTTTCTTAATCAAATACATCTGTCACTAATGAGATTTTTATATGTAATTTTTAAAGAAATATCCTTTATATGTGTATATGAGATTCCACCGAATTATTAACATACACTAGAATACGCCTGAAAACTATTAATTTTTAATTAATTAATCAGATTTTAATTCTTTTTAAGACTAGTTTTTTATATTCAGAATATTTTGAGTTTGTTAAAAATCCTCAAGAACACAGTACTGGATTTTATCCCGGGGACATAAAATGTAAACAATATAATGACATGTAAATAATAGAAAATATCGAAAAATTAACAGCCCACAGATTGGAATCCATCAGTTTGGATTGCAATCAGACGTAGTGTACGGGATAGAAGGGGCAAAGGAGTAGCAGGGGGAGCTAAGAAAAGTTTTAATGGCCCGATTGACAAAGAAAACTACAAGCCCCAGCTAGCCGAATGCCCTCGGCGGCCTCGCGGCTGGTCTTGTTAAGGGATCCTTCGAATGACCAATTAAAGTAATTAAAACTGCAAAAATGCCGAGTCCTTTGGTCCTTAGGCAAGCATTTTGCAGTTTGGTAGTGAATTCAGTTATACGAAACCACCCTGCGCCGCTGCCGAAGACGGACTTTCAGCGAATAATTCAATTATCATGTCAAACACTTTAAAATATTTTTTCCAGTTCTCCTCTCCGTAGTAAATTTTTTTCCTCGGTGACAAAGTGGGTGCTTAAGAAAGCCATTATACCAAATCACTTAATTTGTTCAAAATGAGATGTTGAACGGAGTTCGTGGATATATTAGTCCCATAATTCCACAGTTGATAACCCACTTTTAGTGTTTTTGAGATAAAGAGGCGCTGAGTTAAAAGGCAGTTAAACGATATTTGCAAATCAATTTATATTGATCCGTGCTCAGTAAGTTTTAATTTTTTTAAATATATAAACAATATTATTTATTTGGAAAAAAAAGCTATGCATAAGACGCGTAATATATGTATACCTGTGTAATTCTAAACAATTTTATATGATATAAGTTTAGTATGTTTGATAATATACACCCCAAAAAGATTATTCATTGAAACAATTATTTGTTGTCGTTAATTTTCAAGCTCCTACGTTTGAGAATTTATTTAGCTTTATAAAAAATTTTGTGATATTTATGTTAAAAGTGTAAATTTTGATCATATATACAAATTTACTACATTATATGTACTTTCGATAATGTATACATTAACTCATTGAAAGTATACACATATTCTAGCCATACATACATTATCGAAATTTGAAACTATGTCTGTAACATATACTGTAGCAGCTTCAGCTATGGTCATTTACCCGTCGCAAGACAGGCGCTCTGTATTATTTGTATCGGCTCTCGTAGCCCAGTGGGAATAACACCGAAAGTTCCGAGTTCGATTTCCGGAGGTCACAATTAATCTACGTGATATACTCAAGAATAGGTATATTGTGATGTGTCTTACTTATTATTAACATATTTTTTATTGTCCATCTGCCCTTCTAAGTAACCGCCTGTCTTAGTGCAGACTTTGTCGTCATTTAATTCTAGGAATGAAGCCTATACCTACCCAAACCAGACCGATATTATTTATATTTGTTAAATAGTCTAATTTTATAAATTAACATATAAGTTGCAGTTTAAAATGAGGTGTATGAAAAATTAGCTCATTAAATTTTGACAATAAGTAAATATTAGCTTTCCAAATTTTAAAATATGCTTTTTCATCATTCTTTTGTAAGTATTAATCTTCTTTTCTCGTATTGAATGTATGGCTCATATTTCTTTCATTGTTAGATACATATTGGGCTTTAGTTCTTTTAATTGTTATTTGACTGTTACGTCTCGTTAAAGACTCATGTAATCCTTTTTTTATAAAATTAACTTATCATTTATTTATTAATCAAATAAAAAATATTACCAGACATACTAAATCTGTATTATATAATGTTTAGAATTACACAGGTATACATACATTACACGTTAAAATAAAACACAAATTACTTTGTTTTCACCACTATATTAGATTAAAAAATCTACATGTTTCGAGAACAATGTTCTCTTCATCAGGATTATTGTGTACTAATCTTAAAAGTTGAAACAAGCAAATATGTTACGGTGAAGGAGCGGTTGAGGGGGTTGGTGAGGGGAGGGGGGGGTTCGAGGTGTTGATTATTATGGGTCATTTGGAATGTTACACGTCTTATGCATAGTTTTTTTTTCCTAAATCAATAATATTATTTATGTCTTTTAAATTGATTATTTGTGTATAAAATTTTATATTATTACTTAATCATTACAATTACCCCAAAGCAATTAAATGTATCACATTTCTAAAATCATAATAATTAAAATTTAAAAAATATACTAAAACGCAATCACTATGAAAAAAGGTCATAAGTGTGTTGGTTATTTTTTATGTTTGCAAGTTGCATTCGTTAATATTTGAACGGGTTCAAATATAAACAATTAATCCGTCAATTTTAATCCATTTTATTCCTACCTTTCTTTTAACTCGTAGCGTTTGCAGTTTGTTGTCTGCCGGAAAAACTTTGGATCGATTTTAACCCTTTTTCCGTGATCCATTCGAGCTGAAACTTTACAGGCAGACTCGTGGCGCCAAAAAAATTATCTAACAAATTTTTGTTTAAAAAAATTTAATAATTATAGTATAATTTTGGATTTTTAGAAATTTTAATGGTTTTTACAAATTGAAATCAATACAAATGAGTAATGACCCCGACGCGTGCAGTAGAAATGAAATCTGATTCAATGAAAAAGGGAGTAGAATAAAAACTTGATTTTTGTGGGTTTGTTTAAATTTGCGTTTGTCTGACAAAATGTTTATTAGGGCCGATTATATCCCTTTGTTTTTTTTTAAATAGAGATGCAAACATGAAATATTTGTCGCATCAATATTCTAACCTTTTTCAAATGAAGCTAAACGCTTGTGTTCTGAAAAAATAACTAACTTGCCGGTGCCCTGGAATGGAGCTCAAACCATCGACCACAAGACCACTAGGCGAGCATAATGACCTCAGTGTACCATTAAGCTACTCAAAGTTTATAGAACAATTTGTTTAAAATAACCCATTTTCGTAAAAATACATGTTTTTAATGAATTACAACAATAAACCGTTGATACAACCGAAAAAACCCATTAGAATACTTATTTAAAATCGCCCTCTGAAATATAATTATTATTTGATATATTCAAATATGCATTGTAATATGCGATTATTATATTAAAATAGATAAATGATAAACCTTCGTATTTCAGTCTAGACACTCCTTTGCTGGTTAACAAATCAACTTTTAATAAGTACAATCTCAAATTAATCATTCACAATTGAATTGACTATCTATAACAATGAATCAGAAATTCACAAAAAATTATTAATCTACTTTTATCTGTCTAAATTTGGAAATAAAATTTCCAAATAATTTTACTTATACGATATCTCACTACGAAAAAAAAAATTGTAACTATTTTCAAGATTGGAATTTGACTCTCTCTGATACAAGACCACTGAAAGTTTATTGATCAATGGGCAATAACAAACTCCAATAACCCAACTCTATATTTATTTTTTATGTTTACGTATTTTGGAAGGACAGACACATGAATTGAGTCAAAAATATTGCAGAAAGTCTGCAAGACATATTGCACACAAGATTTTTTACTTTATATAATTTTTTTTAGTGGAAGTGGAGCTGCAGCTTTTAAAAATACAAGGATATATAAAACTTAATATATCTCACGTACTTAATTTTTATTTTAAATGAGACCCTTATATAATTCCAGGTATATTAAAAAACAATACGTGGATTACTTATTTCAATCTCAACCCAAAATCTTAACTACAAGTTTCTTCAGCCTGCGCTAGAAACGTGCATATATTACATGTATCAATGATTATTAAATTATTGATACATTTTTAAATCAAATATCCTTTAAGAGAATGAATTAATATAAAAATCGATATTTTAATATAGAAGCAGGCAGAGTATAAATTGCCTCAACAATCTAATATGGCGAAACGCTTCTCGAGAATATTAAAATGTAGTACAATCGTAAACAAGTAAGCATTTTGTTTCTATATACGTGATTATGATTGTTTTTCAAATATGCTTTTAGCATATTTGAAAAACAAACAGCAACAAAAATAATAATAATTGAAACTATCGCAAATAAAGAACAAAAAGATGCATGTAAGGATCAGTCTGACAAGCCATTTAAAATATTAGTGAAAAACTTAGTGATTCACAAACAACGCTACGAAAAATACGCGAAAGACAAATTTAAAACACAAGTGCAACACAGATATACAACACGACAAATAAGAAACTAGAAATTAAAAAAAAAACAATCGTTCCGGAAATCGAACAATAAAATACATAATAAACTACTTCATTAACTATCGGACGGACTAAAAATGAATCACAAAATCAAGAGAATTAAAAATATATAATAATTGAAAGCATTAATGTAATGTTTTTTTAATGATGTATATAATATTGTATTTATAACTTGTATTCCTAATGATGTAGTCTGTGATGCTTTCTTACTTACAAATTGCATATGCAGTTCTACAAGATTTTTATATAAAAATAATTTAGACACATATTAAGAAAATAAAAAAAATTACCTCGGAAACAATAAACACGTAACAGGTAGATTTGTGAAGTACATAAGAACTATTCTGTTGATAACATAACAGTCTTACTTCACAATACATAGGTATATGCATTCTGTGACACGAACACTTTTCGCATGACGACGTCGTAAATTTGGTCCGAAATAAAATGTTAACATTTTATAATAAACCCGTGTTATATAAATCATAAAAAATTAAAAAAAGCAGCTGCATCGGTGGTGAAGTACACGAACACTGAAATTTAAAGTCATCATAAGCCTAAAATTTAATTTTTTAAATGTATAATAATAAATAAATATTGTTGTTTATCAATATGTTACGTACGCTAACTAACTAACTAACTAGTTAACTAACCATCACGCCATTTCCCCGCAGGGGTAGGCAGATAGGATTGAACGCCACACTCTTCTATCCTAGAACACCACTTTTGCTTCTGCCACATTCATACATCTTCTCATACAAGTTCTACGGTTGTTGCGGCTTTTAACGGGGCCATCCTCAAAAACTTATTGTATCTGATCGTTCTAGGTCTTTCGCGGACGCCCTCTATTTCTGGTGCCTTCAACACTCGCCTCATATATTTTATTAACCAACCTTTCCTCGTTCATACGTTCCACATGACCAAACCATCTCAATTCTTTAATCTATCTACCACGCTACAACCAGCATTGTATTCACGTCTATTTTTTTCATTTCTTACTCTATCGACCAAAGATTTTCCACACAAACGTCTTAGTGACCGCATTTCTACCGCATTTAGTCTACTTTCATTCCTCTTCTGCCAATTCCAGGCTTCACTTCCATACATTAGGGTTGGCACTAGAACGCCATTATGTACCGCTAGTCTTGCTTCCTTTGACAGATTCTTATTGGCCATAATTGCATTTAGAGCACCATTACATAAAATACTTGAAAACACTACTATTATGCTAAGTATTAAAAAATATATATGGCAACCTACCTCATTCGTGACGCAGATGAATAACACAGCGGACCATTATTATTGCACCACACATTGAAATTGCAGTTTGCGCGTGTTTTGAACGTGTACAGGACGGTCTGAAATTGTGAAGGTTTAATTTAACTTTTAATTGTTTACCCACGGTGTTATATCTTCCTGGGATGAATTTTCTAGTAACTGAGATGTTTAAGTGATATTGTGTTACATTATGAAGATCTTCACGAGCACATACCGAGCGGCGCGAAAACCATTCTGGGTTTTTAAGGTTAGTGATTTTTACCGATACACGTCATCCTCGTAAATACAATGTTTAGGTTGGCGACCAATTTTTTTTTTTTTATATTATACAGGCACACAAAAAATACAAATACGAAACACAAGTACACATAATTAAAAAAAAATGTTGAACTTTTCACCACGAAAAAATGACGCCTGGCGATAGATGTCAGAGAAATATCAACTAAAACACTTGATAAATTTGACCGGATTGGGATTCTTCGTGAATACAAAAACATCCGATATTTTGACAAAATACATGTTTACGGTAAACGAAATAAAATATTGTATACTCGCAAAATTTTTTTTTTTCTGTTAAATACGCTTTTCGACGTTTATTTAAGGATGAATCAAATCCAACGATTATAGCCCTCCGCGCACTAGCAATATTCGACGCGTCTTCAATATTATTGTCAACTTTTGAGCCCTGTGAGGGTAAACATTGACAATTTGCGTAATATCACATCGGTCTTTCCTGAAACGTTTCACGAATATTTTGAAATATGTAGTTAAAAAAATAATAACAAGGAAAATGACAATTTTTACTTAAATATATTGAGGTAGGTACATTAGTAGTACATTGAAGCATGACTTTTAAATAACCAAAATTTCAGTTTATTTTATTTAATTTTTTAACATTCACTTGCTAATATGGAAATTAATTTAACGTTTTCTTCATATATTCATGTTGTAAAGTAATCCTAATGATACCTATCACTTAACTATCAGCATCCGTTATACGTATTTGTTACTACCATATGACTTTAGATAAATACGGACCCTTTTTTCACGTTAGCTAACTTTTGAGGGCGAATTTCGACAAGAGTGAGTTAAAATTATGAAAAATAACATAAAAGTAGTAACATAATTCTCATAGTGAAAACTGTTAAATAGATCATTTAAAAACAATAAAATCATTAAACAATTAAGATGTAGTATAAAGACCCTTTTTATAGGGATGCCTTCATTTGTTGGAAAAATTTGAAAAAATCATTTCACGTTCCTTAACTGTAATCAAGCCGAAAATGAATAGTTATTAAAGAATATGCAATTGTAAACGTCTCATTCCATTTCAATGAGATAAATAAATGTTTGTTTCACTGCGCCTTTCAACCAATTAAAAGTTTGCTTGTTACGCGGGCAGAACAAATTACAAAATGGCCGACATCTCTCGAGAACGCGGGAAATTTTTATGATACGATTCTTAACCTCCAAAGTCTTGAATAATTAAAGTAATTGGATCTTGATCCCAGAATCTTGATGGGATTATTTCAACTGGTTTTTGCGAGCCCGTTGACAGAAATCCCCCTACACAAACATGTAAGAAGCTTTTCTCGATCTCGCAATGGGAATATTTTGCTTAAATTAATTAACGGCCATGAAAATCTACGTCGTGTTTTTGAAAATAAATCTCTTACATTTAAATATATTTTTATATTATCATTCATTTTGGACTCGCAGAAATCTTGTAAGTTGAAGATTTTAAAAATGAAAAAATGTTGTATCTTATAATTGATGCTTTCTGACTGAATATGACTACTTGTCGTCAAGAGCTAGAGGAAGAGTTTTTTAAGCTTGTATAATGTATTGAGTGAGGAAGGTAAAATTTAAAATACTTTAATGAATATTATTATTATTTATTTTATTTTTAAGACAGTGTGCAAAAATAACATTATTATATAATATAATTTTGTATATATTTTTTAGGAGTGTATTAACAAAATTTGTACTGTCTATTAGTCGGGATTAATCGAATAACGTTTATCAGGCAAATATAGGCAGTTTTACAATTGATAACTGCTTTTGAAATGACGCTTGTATTGTTTGATACATTTTTTCAAAATTTTATTTGGAGTTCACGGAATGAAAGAGTTACATATGTGTACATTTATTTATCATGTGGGATAAGTCACCAAAAACAAGTGAAAGTAAACAAGTAATAAAATACAAGGAATGCGAAAAATGAATGTCCTGGTGTGCAGTAGAGGTCCGCCCGAATCCGTGTCAGAGATACGACTGATACCACCGCAGTGCCGCTGGTTATCTCTCTCATAAAGTCTTCTTTGTTTTTGGTCAAAGCATTCAAAATATTCTGGAACGTTCTTTATTCCCAGGCGAGGACGAGTCAATTCTATCAGCAGTTTGTTTAGAGTGAGATAAAAAAACCGCGGCGGGTAGAATACGTGTGGCAGTGACGCCACAAAAGTATATTAATTTTACTCTCTAGCTACGGTTATCTCAATTTTTTCAGTTTTATCAATAGCATAGTAGTGCTTTTATTTCTATACTTATAGTATAAATTTCAAATATTATTCTTATTAGTGGGTCTATATAATAGTTTAATGACGTATACCCATGCACGAGATTATCTCTGAGACAAGAGCCGTCTTAAGATTCTCTGATACTTGGCTTTTGAAGTCCACTGTGTATGTATATATTAGATATATCAGACTTTGTCAGATTCAAGGAACGCATTTTCCTTTCCCATTTCCTGTCTAGATAGCATCTAATGTTAATTTTGTCTCATTTCTTTTTTTGCCTTATTTCAACGTCAATATATCGACCGCTGATTTGAATCATCCTTTCGGCAAGTTTAATCAGAATATGTGTATTTTATATATTCTGATTAATTATTATTACAAAAGATTAATATAGTGCCATCTTTTTTTCTTTTTTTTAGAAATAATAGTTAAAGATATATTTAACTGCCAGCCTATAATTTAGTGATAAGTATTGTGCCAAATTTAAAATCAAAACGTCGAGAATACAACTGACAAGTTAAATTACCTCCTATATAAACGTATGTATATAAACGAAGATGCCGTAAATATTAATGCACAGGTATTTATTATTTTCTTAATTTTTATCAACCATTGTACTAATTTATTTGGATTGAAATTTTTTTTTAATAACACTTGGCTCCTGTTGTATCGAGTTGGTTCTGATTAATAGTACCTACGTTTAAAGAGTATATATTTAGGAAAATGGAAAAAATCTATTCTTTGAATGAACGATTTTTATAAATCAAATTATATAACCATTCAGGCTTAGCGAGTGTTAACCTATATATAACCAGCTTTAGAAGTATATTACCAATATACGAGGGCGTACTGAAATGTAAGGTCTCCTATTTTTTTTCATAGAAAATAAAATTAATTCTCAACTTTGTGTACATTGTTGGAAAGCTTGAACATTTAGCTATTTTTCTACAAAGTCGCCTCGACGATCAATCATTTTTTGCACCTGGTAACCAGCTTTTTAATGCCGGCATCGTACCACTCTCCCGCCGCGTCGCGAAGCCAACTGACGACTGCTTTTTGCATTTCCTCGTCTGACTTGAATTTCGGTCTCCCAAGATCTTTTTTGAGAGCAGAACAAAAGTGATAGTCGCTGGGTGCAACGTCCGGGCTGTAAGGAGGGTGGTCGATGATATCACAGCCGAATTCATTGAGTTGGGTGGTCGCTCATCGGTGAGCTGCTTAGAGACCAACCTGGCGGACACTTTGTGGTAACCGAGGTCCTCCAACACAATATTCTACACGGAGAAGTAGCCACACTCTTCATTAAGACATTCCCTTATCTCATGAAGGGTTATTCTCCGGTTATTGCACACTATCTCGACAATTCGAGCCGCCGTTGATTCCGACAAACTGGCCGCCCCGACCGCTGCTTATCGTGGACGTTTTACCGGCCCTCAGAAAACTCCCGGTACCACTTCCGTAGGTTTTTTATGTCCATACACTTCTCACCGTACACTTCCACTAATTGTCCATGAATGTCTATTGGAGAAACCTTTTTGTATTAAAAAATCTAATGACTGATCGCAGTTCGCATCTAGCGGGCGAGCTAAGCGGGAACTCCATCCTAAACAACTGCTACGCAGCGACTAAGCATCCCAAGGTCTCGCGAATAGTTTTACACTGTGGTGGGGGAACCAAGGAACGCAGCGCTGTTGTCAAATTTTACCTAGCAACTCGCGTTCGGAAATGGCATCGTTGGAGACCTTACTTTTCAATACGACCTAGTATATTGTTTAATTTCACTTCTTATTTAATTTCATTTTCTTTTTGCTTGTGTTTTAAAATATATATTTAATTATATAAATTAAGAATGAGATTGGTCCGATGACAGTTCCTTGTGGAATTCCGAATTACAAAATTTCAGGCTCCCTTATGAATGTTGTAGTTTGAGATGTTGACTTCTTTCAATTAGATAGATCAACTTATTGATACATTTTGAGTGAGAAATAGTGTCAAAGGCCTTACTCAATGAAAATAACTAAGCACTTGTTTTTTTTAAATCTAAAGCATTATATATTGTTGAAGTTTGGCAATGGCTTTATCTGTTTTTCTCTAAAGCCAAATTGATTAGGACTCAGTATTTTATTAATTTCAATGTAACGCACAATTTGTTTTTTTATAATTTTTTCTAATATTTTTGCGACGTTAGAGCTAAGTGATATTGGTCGATAATTTGATACTTTGTCAGGGCTGCCAAATTTAAAAATAGTAGTTACCATAGACTTTGTAAACAGATGGGAATATTCCACTATTTAAACTTATGTTAATGATATGGGCAATTGGATTACTTAATAATATATTATTTTCTTTTAATATTTTTGAAATAACTCCATCAAAACCAGGTGCCCGACCAACCTTTAATTTTTATTTAATTTTGAAATTTGTATAATTTTTTACCGCCTTCATTACATTGGGAAGACCATTTAACAATAATACTCCTGCACTTGTATTATATTTAGGTAACAAAATATTTCCAGCCAATCTCAGCCTATTACTAGAACATCACAATGTATTAACATTAAAGTACATTTTGTGAATTTGTAGTATAGAATTTCTTTATAAATATGACTTTTTATGAATATAATATTAAGGACATTTTTAAAAAGTTTCCTTGTTGGGAATATTGAAAGTTTCTTCAAAATCACTTTGATAATTACTCTCTGAACCATTTCTAATGGTAGTATATTAGACTTTAAGTATGGATACATTTAAAAGTAATTTTCTCTTTTTGTTAAATACGCCATCCTTTTTGTTATTTTTTAATCTACTCTTAGCTGTATAAACGTGACATTTCCCGGAACTTGTGCCCAAAGATGAGGCCAGTGTCATCCGCATTGGAAAAGATTTTTCCATTTACATTTATATTAAATGTTTACATAAATAGCGCGCTCCCTCGTCGAATTCAAAATTCTCTTGTCAACGGAGATGAAGGCGGTCAGGCGTGGGTGGCCCTGGACCTATTTTCCACTCAGATTTGGTCATTTGTATTTTCGAGCTTTTCAAAAATATTTTTCCGCCCACCAATAGGAATGTCATTCATCCTAAATCTACTCCCTGTCTTCATAATATTATCTTATGCAGAAGCACGATCTCTATCGCAACAAAAATGTCTTCAACATATGAAATAGAAAATATGATTAAAATGTGCTTAATATGTGAAAAAGTTATATTCTATATAATTTTTATATATAATATATGTTTATTTATAATAATTAATTGAAAAATGTGTTAAAAATATACTTGTCAATAAAAGAGTGAAAAATAAAGATGTCTCTAGAATTGTCCCTTCAAATATTTTTAAGAATACAGATAAGAACATATATACAACTTAAAATAATTTGATAATGTGTGGATGTTTTTACATTTACAGTGGGATTGCTATACTTTGATGGCCGAAGAGAGATTTTCGTACATTTTTTTTTTAATACTAGAGAAATAAATAGAGATGCGAACTCTATCTGCATGTTCAGATAGAGTTCGCATACGTGTTTGCAACTCTATTTTCTCCTCCTCTTTCAATATTCCCATCATAACTATATTTATACCGGAAAACCCGACATATTTTGTACTTATCGATTCATTATTTGTATATCCATGTAAGTTTTTTCCTATACTTGAATATATAATGAAATAAACAATAACTGATCAGTTTAATAGATACCCAACTAACGATGAGAACTGATACTCTCGAAACTCGGGTAATAAAATATGAAATTATAATTAAACTCAAATAGAGATAACATAGTTTTTATTCACATCCAATTTATCATGTTATAAAAAGATTCCGGCTAACTATGTATAACTGGATTGCTAAATTCATATGCTGGACAGATTCATACATACATAATTGTACCTACATGTAAATAAATGATTAATTTTTAAAAATAAAAACACAAGACTTTCAATAAATAAATGTAAAATTTTTGTATGAATTCTGTAGTGATTTTGTTTCGAATATTCAGAAATCTAAATTATTGGTAGTTCTCTGTGAGCGAGCGAGTGAAATGAATAGGGTAGGAAAGTTTTGTATACATATCACAAAGTTTCGCCGTCTGGGGTTAATTAATCTAGCTTCATACGTTGTCATGACGTTGGTGTGGAAAAATATGTAACAACACAAAGCGGCATTATATTTTCAAAATATGCTCGCATATTTTGATCAAATTTCAATTAAAAACAAAGAAAAAAGAAGGAACTGATAATATTTTCTAATTTTGAAGCCGTTCATTTGTGATGAATTTCCATTTCAATGATTTAATTGAGAATGTTCATAACTTTTTTCACTATTAATTGTTTTTTAATTTTTTTATTTGTACCAGTTTTAGCGTACACTTCAGACTGGTAAATTTTGTCTCAAGCTACACATTTACAACTTTCCACAATTTAAGCACGGAGATGTTTAGCAGTGACTCTTTAAAGTATTCATGTAGAAGTTAATATTTAATGATTCTATATAATTTAATTTTTAAGGTATTTCCATATAAAGGAGAAAAATATACCAAAATTATCACCAACCTTTTAAAGTTATATAGAATCTTTATCGATCACAACTACATAAACACTATAGACTTTTGGAGTTTTGTATTTGGTTTGGAGCAGTTGCTTTTTAGGGTCACCACCGTCATGCGACGGAAAAGCTCCAAAGATATAGAATATTTGATGATTTATTATCTCGATAAAACAAGTACAAGATATAAATGAGTATGATTACAAAGGCAATCATAGATACTCCAAGAGCCATAGCCTCCGACCGCCGTCAAAAGTATGTGAGAGACTAATATGCCCACATAGGGCGTGGGCCTCTTTTTATATGATTTACGAACAAAGGATTCCCCTGCAGTACGGTTGTGCAGTATCAGTATGCTGATGGTGCAATGAACTGCAGTCCGCGCGCATGTCTTGCTCGTGCCTCGATTTATTTATATGGCATTCCTTACTCCTGTGTGGCCTAGATTGGTGGTTTTCTGTATTGTGGTATGAATTCCACAGATTCGCCATTAAAAACTCCTGTTCTTCTTTTCTTAAAAAATTTCAGGTTTCAGTGTTCAGAACCATCTGCTTGGTTTTCTGAAATATTCTGCCGTGTAAATCTGATCTTTTCGAATCCATCATTCATCATCACTGTTGTGACGAAAATGTGATGATGATAAGTTAAGTATTAACTTGTAATACCGTGCCAAAAGCAGGGTGTGTCCTAGTGTACGTTATTTTACGTACTGGCTTGCAAAACAAAATTAACAAAATAAAAAATAATATAAAAAAATAATAAAAAAGGGAAACAATTTTCTAGAATTGTAATTTAGCCAAGGAATCAATATTTTTTTATGTTTTATTTTCAACTAAGTAATTTTATTTTTTTTGTTAATAAATAACTGAATTTATTTAGTTTGTATAAAAATATTTTTTTGAATTCTTGGGATATTTCCAACATAAATATTTTAACTGTGTTTAGTGTATGTTTGACGGTCTGTTTATTAAAAAATAAAATAACTTTTTTATTTATTGACACTCGAGTAAAAACGCCAAAACTGATTTAAATAAAATCCGTGCAGATGAAGTTTATAGAAACGAAAAAAATTATCCTTAGATAATATTTTTGTAAACCATTTTTCATTCCGATTTATTTATTTAAATTTATCTTTACATGCAAGTGAAATTAAATAATTATTCCTGAAACACTTGTCAAAACTGTTAAAACGTGTAATTGAATGTGTACTATGACGGATCGCCACCACTGCACGCGGGTCGGAATTGGAAAGAGAATTTTTCCTTCTCAATCTCCGCCGATAATGATTAATATTCTAAGACCCGAGATACACTAGGCCAAAGCTAACAACGTTCACAGCTGATGAATTGTACTAACAGCTTTTTCCTGGTACATCGAGTGCCGATTCAACCTCCAACTTTCCTGGCTTCGTCGCCTCCGGAACAGATCGACCTGTCTCTTCCGTGAACTAAATATTCGTCGGATTCGTATACCACACGAAAAAGAATGTCGGTTGTCGAAGAAAACGACACCGGCACACAATTCGATTTTCTTTTTTAAATGGAAAGAGGCTCACAGCATAAAAAATTCAACACAAAGTACACTGAACGGTCGTGAAAACCTTTTAATATTTTTTGAATAACAAGATGTTTATCACCTGATGTATTCATTAATTTGACTTTGACAGATATTCAATCCTAATCGTTTAGAAAATAACAAGTAATTACTTAAAACTATAAAATTATATGTTTGTAACGTAATATTTGTGTAAGAATAAATTAAAATAAATATTTGAATACGAGCTATCTACTACAATTTGAGCGCATTTTTTTTTTGTATTTGTTGATTCACAACATTCCTCATTTTATTCTGAAAATTATTTACCATTTAATGTGTATTGCGTAGGTAATTATGTTATCTTCATAAAGTTTATTAACTATTTAAATTATAATCACTAAATCAAGAATTAATTAATTAACAATATACATGTAGCATTGCTTGAAATATAAGAAAGATTCCAATTTGAAACAAATATTTAGATATATAATTTTCAAAAATTTGATAAAGTGTGGATATTCTTACGATGAAATTGGTGAACGTGGCATTGTGTAGATTGATCACTTAAGCCAGATCATACGTATATTAAATATGTTACCTATATTAATATTCAGTTTATGTTAAAAATTAATCATAAAGCACCATGTTATATAACTAAATCCAGCCAAAAAAATCTAATAATTATTGGTTAAAACTTTAAAGTTTAATTTCTCAGTTAAATATAAATATCATTTGATACCTTGTTGATTCAAGCGCATAACAACAAGGTGTGTTATGATATGTTAACAGGATAATATGTGATGTACAGGCACACCAAATTGTAGTTATCTATATATTTCTAAAGTGCAGGAGTTTATACAGGGTTATTTGTAAAACATTAATAACCTCGCAGAACTTTATTCCTGCCTTGATTATGAGTCGAAAGTGTTCAAGCTATTATGACCTAATATCAACAGTTATGGAGATATGCGACATCAAAGTTTGCATTTTTTTTCAATATTTCTGCCTTATTTTTTGTAAAAAGAAGGACTATCATTACAGCTACTCATATCGATTACGAAAAATTCATTATTTTCAACACAAGTTAAATAAATTGATAAAAACCCTGAAAAATTCCAATTAGAATTCGAAGGTTTTTATTTATTTTTTTGACTTGTATTAAAGGGAATGAATTTTTCATATTCGATATAAGTTACTGTAATGATAGTCCAAAGTTTAACAATAAATAAGTCGGAAATATTGAAAAAAAAATGTAAACTTTGATGTCGCATATCTCCTTAACTATTGATATTAGGTCATAATAGCTTTAAAATTTTCGACTCATAATGAAGGCAGGAATATAGTCATGCGAGGTTATTAATGTTAAACAAATAACCCTGTATATATGTGCATGAAAATTGCACACCCGATTACTTCCGGAATATCTTAGTTAATGTGACTTTTTTCGCATTAGTAATTTTCAGCAACAGCTACTTTCAACACTCCATTTAAGTGTCTAAAGTAAGGCAATATATTGTTTGTTGCATATTTTTCAAAAATAAATTAGATATTGATGTCTATTTAAAGACAAAATTAATAAATTGAGTACATATTTTTTTATTCACACTTTGTCCTACACATAAAATATTTGAGTTATGTATAAACAACCCTATGATCGAAGAAGTGTTTTGGAATTTGATATTTATAGGTTTTTTCTCAGAATTTGAATTCTTTAAGATTTCAGCGTCTTCCAAATTATTCATTATCCAACCCAGTAGTTTTAATTTGTGACTCGATAGAATGATTGATATGTAAGTAGTTTATTGGTATAATGGTCATGACGTTCACCTTGTGATCTGGTGATCGTTTTGATATTGATGACGAAATGTTTGAGCCCTCCATGCGCAGCGAGGCCAGGGTGGTCAGTCGTGAGATAATCTAAGCGATAAATAAAGCGAAGTAATCGAGCGAAGTACCTAATTGGCGAAATAAACCAGGGCGACTTCTACATGTGAGAATGGAATATTCTATGAGCGATTAATACAAATTACCCAGCGAGAATAAAGTGTTCATAGATGAAATGATATATTGCGAAATAGTGTGGAGTTAAGAATATGGTTAATAAGTTTAATTCGTGTTAAATGACTTTGTACATTGAATAATTAATAAATCGTTAATTGATAAATCTCTTATTGATTGCCAGTGTTTTAATTAATTCGTCCCTTGCTACGACATATGATAAAATTGAGCCAAAGCCGATATTTAAATAAGTAGGTATTAAATAATAAGTGCCGTGGAAACTGCAGCTACTAACTATCTTTAATTCCCCACTGCAAAGGCTTCTTAGCTTTTTATATACTTGACTTTCACTCTGCATTATTACTTTTTATTTTTGAATCAATCATATCTATATATAATATATCTAGAGAATATATATATAAAGAACCAGTGTTTCCCTATCCGCTAAGTTTTCTCCACAACCGGCAACAACCACCCTCCGGTGGTTATAATGGTGGATAGCCCTTGGTGTCCATTGAAAATATGCTAGTTTGGTGGGGGTGGCTGTGGGTGGGTGGGCGTGGGTGATGAAGATGTGCTTTCTAGCACATTGTTTTCTTATGGGAAGGCCGCAAATGCTTCAGATTGTTTCAAAATAGGCGCGCCAACTGTGTCGGTGAGTCTAGAAGGTTCCGGAAAAACCTTCTCTAGAAAGTTCTGGAAGGAGAAGGTTCTAGAAAAATCTCGAAAGTTCTATAAGATTCTAAACTGATTGGCGGAATGTGTCGGCATGTCTAGAAGGTTCCTGTACATTCGCAAATTTCTTGAAAGTTCTGGAAGGAGAATGTTATAGAAGGTTCGCGAAAGTTCTATGACGATCCTAAAAATCTACGCGGGCGAAGCCGCGCGGGCACAGCTAGTGTCTATTATATTATGTTTTTCTTATGCTTCTGCTTTTTATATACTTGCTTTTTACTTTATAATATTTATCTTTACATATTTGTATCCACATTTTAAGTTTTTTCTTTTCTCTTTATGACATTATTATTTTTACATGTAATTGTTTTTTTCTGTTTAAACTATATATTCTGTTAATGAACCTATCTGTTGTAAAAGCCCTATAGGGCGTTAATAAATATATAAATAAATAAATAAGAGAAAATTAGCATTTATGAGTGATAGAACTGTGTTTTCTATAAATATTCCTCACAAGCCGCAAGAAGTCGTCTCGGGCGCGAACTGTTTCTAACAATAGTAATTTGACTCGGGTCAACTGCATTATTTGCTTTCAACTTGCGACTAGATAATTATACTACATTACAGCACTAATATCACTGTTGGCTGCTGTAGCACAGATATCGTTGTTTGTTTTTGTGTAGCACAAGCAACGCCGTAGCTGTTGTCATATTGCGACTGGTGACAGACCCAGCTCCCAGAGGCGTGCGGTACTAATGTTTGCTCCTGCTTATGCAATAATAAGGTGAAGTCTCTATGACGTCATTTCAATATCAATTTGTTTAACGATTAATAGCACTTACTTAAATATTTTATAATTATATTCTAGTATAAAAATAAAATAACACGTGTACTTGGTTTTAGTTTGTAACATTGCTGAATTTAATCATCAGATCTACGGAACTAATCACTCGTTTTCCCACAAAAAACACTCCATTTTAAATTACTGTATCCATTATTCTATTAATAAATTTTTTATTATTAAGAACCTCCAATAATTTAACGTTTACATTTAATATTCTCTGTTCTCTAAAATTCTTCCATCTGCTAAAAACAAATAGAAATCTCTCAAATATTTTTAAGGCCACATTTTCTAATTTTTATATTTACGACCTTTGTTTTCGTTTTTTAATATAGACAAGATAATTAAAAATTCTTTGAAACTGAATATTTATTAAAATTATATTCTTTTTAACAGAAAACATCGTGCTTTTTTGGGAAAAAATGAAAAAGTAAAATGCGAATATCTTTATTAAGGAAATGGATTTGGGTTTTTTTTAATTAGCCACCCGTTGACATAGTGACATGACAACTTTTTTGTTCCCTTGCCCTATCCCTTCGATGGACCTTAGCTATGATTACATTATTTACTGCGGCCCAAAATAGCTCTACAGTATACTACTGACCAAACCCCTGTATTTTTCAGCAATGACGCAATCCTTCTTCCAGGTACTCGACTTCCGGAAATCTTTCCTTACACTATGGGTTGCAAGATCTCTTACCTTTCTGAGTATTCCTGAGGTATTGAAGTTTTTGAATTCGTAGTTTTCATTAATTAACTAATATTAAAAGTCAAATCACGGCATTTCATTAATATATTCACTGCCTTGTACATTGTACTTCTTTCTGAAAGGTAATCTTAAAAATAAATAACATTACAACAAATGTTTTGAGTTTCATCACGTTGAGCTTTTTAAATATTTAGACTTTATATACTTGATTGTTTATCCATATGAATTAGAGCTTTCATTTTGGTAGAGAGTATAAAGGAATAAATAAATGTATTTTAGAAATTAATCAATTTTAACTAAAAGTAGATTTTGCTTCGTTTGAATCTAAAAATAGTATATATAATTTTACTTAAATTCGAAATAGGTTTTCATTCGCAGTCAGTAAACTAGATATATGCTATTTTTCGAGTCCGGTCGCTCATATGAACGGACCAAATCAACCTTTATAAATTAAGCAAAATTTCACTAAGCCAGGATAAAACCTAATGGTGGCGTATTACTGGAACACACGGAATACTGGAAAATAAACTTGAAAATGCAAACGTATGTATATATTTGTGCCACTTTCTTCTTACCAACTGAATATCAGCCAATGTTTTTGAAAAGCAAATAATAATGTTTTTTTTAAATCAAAATAATGAATTAGCGATGGTTATTTTTTTTTTTACTTTAACTTCATAAATCTAATATCATTGGGTGGCGGCGAAGTAACTAAACAATACAAGAGACAACAAGAGGACTTCTTATTTATTGCTAACACCGTGCGCATGTACACGAATTGCGGCTGCGAGCAGGGTGCCCGGCCGGCCGACTCGCTGCAAGTACATACCTCGCTACTCCACAAAGAACCGAACGGTGTCACCCGCACCACGTGCGGATTCCATATATAATATAATAAGCACTTAAATGTGTATATTTTAAATATACTAAATATCTGGAATATAAAAGCGAAGGAGTAATATCCAAAAAATTAAAAAATGTTACTAGTTTAGAATGATTTATAGATTTTATGTATCTATCCCTTCCAAAATCATGTTTCTTTTATATTTATAGGTTATTAATTACTTCATCTCGAATTCAGTATATTTAAAATGAATCATCAACGATGATTGCATTCAAACTTTTTTGAATATCGATGCCTTTTCTTTTATAACCCATACAAGATAAAACTGTAATTTTCACTAATCAATTGCATGAATCACAATTTGACATCCCACGAAAATGTATAAACATTATTTACAGATTCATAATTGAGTTAATTACCTAGGTGTATTTAAAAATGTTTCTATAATAATTTGAATAACTTTAAACTATTACAAATAATACTTAGAAATGACGTTACATAACCTGCGCATTCGTGAAATGAGATTATATTGTACAATTGCTAGGTGTTGGTATCAAGTCCGATCGTTTGGTTTCTTTCTAACGAAGTGGTTGCAAATGCTTTACTGGAGAAATCTTCTTTCCAAGAAATATGTCCTCATAGAAAACTACCTTTCCGTCATTTTATCTTGGTTAAACATTTTTTGAAACCCTTTGAGCGCATACTACTTTGAGTTTTGCACGCATTCAGAAAATTATTAAATGAGCAACATTTCGTATCTCGAACAAGAGCTAAACTGTCTCTCTTCTTCTAAGTTTTACTCTCAATAAAGGCAACCGTGAATTTAAAACTGTGAATTGCTATTACGTATGACAGAGTAGATGATTTATCACCACCTATTTCGGTGTATACACTTTTTTGTGCGCTTTTGGAGTAGGCTCTGCATTACTCTGATATTTTAACCAGATTAGTTCATCGTGTTAGGGTTCTTCCAAAATATCTAATTTCTTTTACCTTTCTTTGGATTATCAATTTTTCTACATTTTCATCATGATTAAATGTACGAAATAACTGTTCGAAGTTTTTTCCGTGAAATTTTATGGAAATTCGTGAATACATTTGTTAAGTTTCATTTGTTAAGATAAATTATAGAAGTCTCACAAAAATGAAGCTATTTATATGAGAAACATGTATGGAAATCTTTTAAATGCTTAAGTTATCACTCTACATTATACGACGTTCACAAATTCCATCGTAACAACTCCACACAATATCTTTTTTTTAATCACATTGAAATGTTCCAAATTTATTCCACTGTTTTTATTATTTAATGTTATAACCGAGATTGTGACGCAATTCACATTGGGCAAAGTGAAAGAAAAATAAAAGGGCTATTAGAAAAACATAAGAAAGCGGTAAGAAACTTCATTTAAAATTCAAAAATGGTAGAACATGTCGAAATGGAAGGATATTTCTTTGATTAAATTTAACTTTCTTATATAATTGCATTAAAAGACGGTCGGATACATAAAATGACTTTATTACATCATATTTACAATGAAAACATAATATACATTCATTTACCATATATGGCTTCCCCATTCCTGTCCATTCTAATCCCACCTCCATTTCCGTAACCAGCGCTCTATACCCTTAATTGCTGACTTTGTTTTAAATTAAGTTGAAATCCGTTATTGATAGTGAAAAGTTATCTCTTGAAAACATTGTAACAAAAAGTATAATATACACTGGCGTGTAATCACCAAGAAATCGAGAATGTTTCCTTCAGATGATTTGTTTGGAATATTTAACATTATTGACCCGAGACAATTATACCTTAAAACCATACTTATAAAATTCCACAAGAACAAGGTAAATTTTAATCGTACACAACAAATACGGGTTACAAGGCTGGCAAATACAATTAATTTCGAGGTACCTAAAAGGAAAACGTCTTTTGGGCAAAGACAATTAAATTTCACTGCCCCGCTTGTTTTTAACAAGTTACCTAATGAAACTAAAGAAATAACTCTACAAAAACCTTTTAAATATAACCTTTTAAATATAACTAAGTTTATAAAAATATCAGGTAAAAGGTATGCTGAAGAAGTGATCCGCCATTGACCTCTGAATTGGCAAAAACTGATTTATATAATTTAAAGTATACTTTAATATTTGTTATTATAATATTTATTTTTGTAACTACTTAAATTATTATCTAAATTTTGTATTTATATTTTATTTTCTTTTTCTTTTCTTTTAGATTTAGGTATTCCTATGATTTAATTTATTATTATTGATCTTCTTTCATTCTTATGCTTATACTTTCTTTAATTGTCATTTGTTAATATTACATAAGTATTATATGAGAACAACTGCCACAGAACAGGTTTTTATCTAGTGTGGCAGTTGTAATTTGTATTAACAAATGTAAATAAACAATAAAATAAACAAACAAACAAATAAATAAAAAAATAAATAAAATAAAACGGTGTATTTTCAGTTATCGTCAAACAAATGACTAATATCTGAGAATAGTTACAGAGAGACGCTGGTTCATTTTTAATTCGTTTATGATCGAGACATTCAATTTGCGGACTGTCTAAAGTATGTGGAGCATGCCTTGTCAGTGTTACATTCCATATCGTTAATCTTGTTCAGCCGCATTTTTTTTTAAAAAACTTGTCTAAAAATTGTGCATTATTCAGCGCATCATTATCATACAGAAGACATGTCAGCAACTTAGTGTTCCTATTTAAAATTAGCAAAAGCAGGTTGGACTGCCCTAACTAATTCAGATGGTCTCGCATAATATACCGAGACAAACGAGACATCACGAAGTGTTCTTTGTAGGGACCCACAGGAATAACTATGCATCAAATTCACGATTTACACGCACGCATTGCATTGGAAACACATTCTCGGAATTTGTAGATATTTTTCGTTGTGAAGCATACTCGAATTAAAAAAACACTTAGACTATATACGAATAGAATAAATTACATTTTAATGGACTAAATTTTACGTATGTTTTGTTCCTCTTGTTGTTTATTCCCATATATATTGATCATTTATATTGTTAAATTATTTTATACTGTTTATTTATATTGTTTTAAATTGCTATATTTTTTTTGTTACATTTCATATCTTTCATTTATCTCAAATATGTTTATTTATGTATATATATTTTTTAATTATTTAAAGTGTTTTATATTAGGTATATTAAAATCTTATTAACTTTCATTTACTTTAAAAGCCCACTAGGGCATCGATTTATAATAAATGAATAAATATGTAGGTTAAAATATAAGGTTTTTGGAGTCACTTCACCTTAGCCATTTCTGTTGTGCTCTGAACAAGAAGAGGCAACATTTTCCGTACTCTATAGCGGGTCCAACGACCTGTGATATAAAGTGCTCCATCGTAGTATTCCGCTTTGTTTGATCTGGAAAAGATAGCAGGTTTGTTTTACGCTTTTGTCTTATCGAGTGGACCTCTGTGTCCTTTGCTTTTCACTAAAATCTTGTCGCACACAGACCCCTGAAGAGAATACTGAATAGAGAATGCCGAACCATTTCGTTTACTCTCTCATTTATTGTCATCTATTTTGATTCAAAAATATCACACCTGATTTTTGTTCGTTTACGCGCCTTAATTATTTAAGAATAAAAAAATTTCAATAAACATTGTCACTTAAATATGTTTAAGAATATTAGGAAAAGGTTATAATTACGGCTATCGTCCGGCAGAGTGAGCAAATTTCACAATTTTTCATCATATTTTCTCTTGCGTTTTATCACATTTTACTATTAAAAGATATCTTGTTAAAATTTATTCATCAGGTTTTATCATCAATCAAACATAATAATTTCGTTGTCTGTCCGTCCGTCCGTCCGTCCGTACGTCTGGAGCTAGGATGTTGCGCGAAACGGAGTGTGTATTTGATGGTATATACATAAGTATTATCTTGACTTCAGACCAGTTGAAAGATACGAGATATGAAATTTGATAGGCAGGTCACCTTTGTGTTGTCACGGGAACGTTGCTGTGGGAGGCAAATGAAACACTAAACACAAATAAAGGTCACACAACAAAAACTGACTCGCCATGCGCTCATCGGATTTTTATACAAAAATCGTCGGTTTCTCGTGCAACGAGAACGTTCGAGTGGTTTCTCTATATATCAAGTGAATTCTCCATATTTCTAGTGATTAAGAGATTTATCCAGTTGATTCTCTAGATTTATCCTATCCTAAAGGACCGTGCGAGACTTAAATAATGACATTTTATACGTTTTGATAATATCAGAAAATATGTGTAAATGGATCCTTAAATATTTGGGCTCTTCCGTGTTTAGTGTATTTAAGCATATACATGCGCACATATTATGTCGCGGTGTATAAGTATTCCATTGAATATTACAATAAATACAGAAAAGCTTACAAACTCACACAGAATTTATTTATTCAAGTAAATTGCAAATTTTTGATTCTATATTCGAATAGGTACTCGATAATGCAGAATGCGACGAATTAAATTTAAACACTGCACATAAAACACCTTTCACAAAGCTCTCGAATACCTACTTCAATATAACAAAACCTAATCCAACTTTTCGGAAAATAATCTTGCTTTCTTACATATTTTAATATTGTGATGGCGCATTAAATGCTCTCACGGCACCGAATATATTAGGTGTATCCATAAGTAATCAATTATTTAAGTGGCAACAAAAAAAGAATTTAACTACATTTAATTTTTTTTAAATCTATTTAATATCCATCGTTATCTAGGACCTTTTGCCATCTTGTTGATAGACTTTTAAGAAAAATATGCTTCTAGGTGTTTTTAAAGCGTCATTATTAAACCCCACCGGGCGCCCACTTCGATCGCTATCAGACAAGTCAAAATCACCATCGGAAAATTTTGTAAACCAACGTCGGAATTTATTTACTTTCAAGACGTTCCACTCGCTAAAGTCGATTCAATAAGAGATCTGGGCGTCATGCTAGATTCTAAACTCACTTTTAGAAACCACTTTGATAATATCACAAATAAGGCATATACTATGTTGGGATTTATCACCAGAATTACTCACGACTTTAAAAATCCTCAAAGTCTAAAAATTCTCTATACATCACTAGTACGAAGTATATTGGAATATTCGTCAGTTATTTGGTCACCTTATTACACAACACATGTTACGAGAATCGAGAGAGTGCAAAAAAAGTTTCTACGTATTTTGTCATACAAAGCTGGTCAACACAAAACCCTTCACAGCTACGAAGACTTGCCCTTTTCAAGATGCACAAACTTGAGTCCCGACGGAAAATATCCGATCTCGTTGTGCTTTACAAGATTCTCAGCGTAGCTATTGATTCTCTCTCTCTATCTAATATAAATTTTCATGTTAAACCCCTTATAAGAAACCCGGAGTTCTTTAGAATAAGCCAGCACACTAATAATGTCGGTTACTTTTCTCCCATCACAAGATTGTGTCGCACATATAATTTGTATTGTGCTTACCCTAACATTGATGCTGATATTCTTGCAAATACCTTATCTTCGTTCAAAAACGATGACATGAACCTATAGATCCATTAAATCAATCATTCATTAAATACTAATCGCACTACATTTAAACACAAAATATACAATACACATAAATGTACATGTAAAATATAATTAATTGCAAAAATACATGTTACTAGAGCGTACCGAAGACACTTGTAATTGGGATAATGGGCATAGTCTTCACTATAATGTTATCAAAGTATCATGTACCTATTATCCTGTAAGTGCCCCTTATAAAAAAAAAAAGAAATAAAAAAAAAAACGTCTCCATACACATCACAAATTTTCTTTGTTGCAACCGTTGCATTAACACCCGATCGTAAATGAAACAGCGTGCAATGACGTAAACGTTCTTCAGTTAGTTGATTGTTCGCCATTTTACAAAGTAATATTTTTTTTAAATTAAATTGTCACAAGTCACAAGACCACGGATTATAATCAATATATATCAATATATATAAGATAAAAAGAAACCCGTCTTTTCCTATCCGCCAAGTTTCTCAACAACCAGATACTACCACCCCCTGGTGGTTTTGGTGGTGGATAGCCCTTGGTGTCCCATTGAGAATGTGCGAGTTTGGTGGGGATGGCTGAGCGTGGGTGGGAGTGGGTGACGAAAATGCGCATTCTAGCACATTGTTTTGTTATGGGAAGGCCGCAAATGCTTCAGATTGTTTTAAAATACACGCGCTGACTGTGTCGGTGAGTCAAGAAGGTTCCGGAAAAACCTGCTCTAGAAAGTTCTGGAAAGAGAAGGTTCTAGAAAATGCTCGAAAATTCTATAAGGTTCTAAACTGAGTGGCGGAATGTGTCAGTGTGTCTAGAAGGTTCCTTTACATTCAATTTCTTGGAAGTTCTGGAAGGAGAATGTTCTAGAAGGTTCGTGAGAGTTCTATGACGATCCAAACAGTGTTCTAAAAATCTACGCGTGCGAAGCCGCGCTGGCACAGCTAGAATTGCGTATAAAACACGTCTTTACACGTTCACTTTACTGAGCTTGACTGATTCCACACTAAAAATAATTGATTACTTATGGGTACACCTATTAATATGAATGAAGTTTTGTATTATATTATGTCACTTTAATATCAGTCACTCGGGCGCAACACCTCAGGCTGTATTGCAAATAATGTAGGCTTTCAACTGCCAAATTCCCGGTAGATAAGTGCCAATCAGCTTTACTGAGAACTGTTTACACAACTGGCACCCCCTTCATAATTATTATTAATAATTGACGTAGTCAAATTAATACGCATCATTTGATCAGGCGTCCGCATTATTCTCTCGAGAGAGCGATTCAATTAATAAAGGGTCGCTTAGATGGTTTGGGCACGTGGATAGTAATACAGATAAGGCGATTAATAATATATCCTAAGTATTCTTTTTTTATAGGGATAAAATGAACATGGAACACGTGTCACACCAATAATCTGACAATTTATGATGTCACTTGTCTGTGAAAGAAGTGAACGAAAACACTAAGCGACTCATTAATTAATGGTGACTAAATTATTCTGTGCAGAAAGTCACTTAACACGAAATTAAATTTAGGATTTTTTTTCGCAATACATCACTCGTTTATAGATTCGTTATTATCATTGGGTAACACGTATTTATATTCCATTGTTAATATTCCATTCTCGTATGTAGAATTTATCGCTTATTTTCAACGCCAGTTAGGTAGTTTGCTCGATTTTTTCGCTCGAAATTTATCACTTCGCAAATAGGACTGTCCAGTCTGCATGTCGTCTTGCGTCTCGCGCGTACTGTGATGGCTTATCTTCTTCGCCTTTCAGCTCGATCCTACTCCTAACTGAGTTTACGCCTTGTTAGAGGCAAACAAGCTATCTATCTACGTCGGGTGAAGGCTCTACGGCTTTTAACGTAGTATTTCCAAACACCCTCGCTTTATTCAAGACCTCCCCAGTTCACGTTGTGTAATTTTTTGTTTCGAACTATAGGGGATGAATTGGTTTAGTGGTAACCCTAACGCAAGCTTTTCTTAAATTAAATACTGGGGTATGAAGTTCGTGAATGTTCATGGAAAACGCAAACAAAACTACCTAGCACGTCAATTAAACCCTACGGTGCAATTGCTAAACATACTATGTTCCGTGGCCCTATATTATTTACCTATCATTCCTACGGACTGAAACCACTGCATCTGGTGTAGCTGCGCTTCCAGAGTGCGCGACCCTCTGCTCCCACGCCCTCTCCGCTCGATCCCCCATTGTCCTACCTGTATGGGATCGACCGCCATCCACTGGAAAGGTTAGTGACGTGCCGTTATCACATGCGCATGCACATATAGAGTACATAGATCCCCTGAAAGCCCTCGAGTCCTTCGTAGCCGTTCCTGTGGATGATTCCGTCTTCGACGCCCTCGCTGATTAATAACTTTATCTCTCGCCGTTATCTCGCTGTGCTTATTCCTTACGATCTTTTATATTTACTCTGCATTATCTTTATATCTATTACATTGTTACGTTTATTTACTAGCCGGCCTAAGTTCCGTTACCTGTATCTGGCCCTATGTCTCATTCTAGTGGTACGTTGGGTTCTAATGGATAAGGGGTTTGTAGAAGGAATGTGTAAATGTATGTGTACGCGGAAAATGTGGTTGCTTTAAATTCGGCCCCTCCGTACCCAAAGGCTCATCGGTGACTGATCCCATCTTCCTTCTCCCGACACGAGTTCCGGATACGTTGACCTGAGCCTGGATGCGCCTTTTCATGTTGGGCCTCTTCTGTGCAAAGTACCGCACCATCCCTCGCGTCAGTGTCTGGCGTCCGGGCTCAGAGCCAGTTTGCCCCCCGAATTCCAACTCCTCCAGGTTAAACTAAGTTAAACTACGGTATATATACTGAAGCTACTGTAAAGATGGTCCCGGGCCACCTGTCAAGTCAAAAATATGCGAGTGGGGAAGGGGAGTTTCCTAGGCTCCCCAACCCTCGCCTGTGAGCAACTACAGCCCATTGGCCATTCGCGACACTACAGTGACTGCAATCACCCTCCCAGGTAGTACTTATTATAATCTGGTATGCATCAATACGTTCAATCCATTCCAGACGAGGGAAGACATCCGCACGGGTGTTGTGCCACCCGTGAAGAGCCCCCTCATACACTACGTACGAATAGATACATACTAATAAAATATAATATACATACATATACTTACATATACAATACATAAATAAATACTTGTAATGGTTGGTTGCCATGTGGTTTCACGAGGCCATGACCCCTCGTATTAGTAGATGGAAAGGTGGATCTGGACAGTAGGGATATGCCTAGCCCCTGGCCAGGGATGTCGGTGTATTTTCTCCAAATGGTGTACAGCTAGAATCCTGCCATCGATGATGATGGGATCTGCCTAATTATCTCCGACTGATGTGTAACTGGAACCCTGCCATCACTGATGAAGATGATGATGTCACTATCGAAACGTCACCTGATGACATTTAGCTGAACCGCCGCTAATGATGATGATGATGATGATGATACTATCGTAACGTTTCCTGACGATATACAACTGGGACACCGCTAATGATGACGTTGATGATGCTATCGAAACGCCTCCTGACGATATATAGCTGAACCACCGCTAGTGATGATGATGATGATGATGATACTATCGTAACGTCTCCTGACTATATATAGCCGAAACACCGCTAATGATGGTGATGATACTATCGTAACGACTCCTGACGATATATAGCTGAAACACCGCTAATGATGATGATGATGATGATGATGCTATCGAAACGCCCGCTGACTATATATAACTGGGACACTGCTAGTGGTGATGATGATGATGATACTATTGAAACACCTCCTGACTATATGTAACTGGGACACTGCTAACGATGATGTTGATGAAGATACTATCGCAACGCCTCCTGACTATATACAACTGGGACGCTGCTAACGATGATGTTGATGATGATACTATCGAAACGCCTCCTGACTACATACAACTGGGACGCTGCTAATGATGGTGATGATGATGACGCTATTGAAACGTCTCCTGACAATATATAACTGGGACACTGCTAATGATGATGATGTTGATGATACTATCGAAACGCCTCCTGACGATATAAAGCTGAACCACCGCTAGTGATGACGATGATGATGATGATACTATCGCAACGCCTCCCGACGATATATATCTGGAACACCGCTAGTGATGATGATGATACTATCAGAACGCCTCTGACTATATGTGACTGGAACACCGCTAATGAAGATGATGATGATGATACTATTGAAACGTCTCCTGACGATATACAACTGGGACACTGCTAATGATGGTGATGATACTATCGGAACGCCTCCTGACTATATGTGACTGGAACACCGCTAATGAAGATGTTGATGATGATACTATTGAAACGTCTCCTGACGATATACAACTGGGACACTGCTAATGATGATGATGATACTATCGGAACGCCTCCTGACTATATATGACTGGAACACCGCTAATGAAGATGATGATGATAATACTATTGAAACACCTCATGACGATATGTGACTGGAACACCGCTAATGAAGATGATGATGATGATACTATTGAAACGTCTCCTGACGATATACAACTGGGACACTGCTAATGATGGTGATGATACTATCGGAACGCCTTCTGACTATATATGACTGGAACACCGCTAATGAAGATGATGATGATGGTACTATTGAAACGTCTCCTGACAATATATAACTGGGACACTGCTGGTGATGGTGATGATGATGATGCTATCGAAACGCCGCCTGACTATATATAACTGGGACGCGGCATATGAATAGACAAATAAATACCTAATTAATTAATGAATCATCAATTAAATAAATAAATAGAAATGAATAATTAAGTTCGGCGTCGAGCACACGGGACGATGATGATGCTATCGAAACGCCGCCTGACTATATATAACTGGGACGCGGCATATGAATAGACAAATAAATACCTAATTAATTAATGGACCATCAATTAAATAAATAAATAGAAATTAATAGTTAAGTTCGGCGTCGAGCACACGGGCCGATGATGATGCTGTCGAAACGCCGCCTGACTATATATAACTGGGACGCGGCATATGAATAGACAAATAAATACCTAATTAATTAATGGATCATCAATTAAATAAATAAATAGAAATTAATAGTTAAGTTCGGCGTCGAGCACACGGGCCGATGATGATGCTATCGAAACGCCGCCTGACTATATATAACTGGGACGCGGCATATGAATAGACAAATAGATACCTAATTATTTAATGAATCATCAATTAAATAAATAAATAGAAATGAATAATTAAGTTCGGCGTCGAGCACACGGGCCGCGCGATCCCTGGAAGTTCACACACATGCAGAGAAAGGTTATTTGGCGAATTAATTCGCCCCTATTATGGTCAGTACGGATCCAACATGCAAACAAACACCTGTGGATAAAATAATATTTAAAGTTTACGGTACAGGGGTTAGCTTTCACTGTCGGCGCTTCTTCCGTCTCTGTCTGGGGTATCGAACCCGAGACCATTCTTCTTAATCGTGCGCCACCTTTATATATCGTTATAATCTCAAAACTGAAAGAGGATGACATGACTTACCCATCTGCCGCCGATTATATCCATTCCAGTGCTTCGTAGTTTCACTTTAAGTACCTCACTTTATACCTAAGGATTGCGAACACTTGCCTCGCACGCGCACACGATTCACAGGCCCCTAATTAACTATAGTTCGCGACCTAACCTTTGATCCTGCCATCACGCGTTTTTAAGTTCCCGTAGCTGGGGCTTAGTATCCAGCCTCTGTAACTATACGGTGTATATACTCTAACCAAACCGAAACTAGACATTATTTCCCTTTCTTTGAATTTATATTCCTCGGGATACCGGAATTAGACCCTAGCTCGACAATTGTAAGTATTTATATGTCTTAATAATACTGCAACATAGTCCTTATTTCCGTCTTACGTATCCGTACTTCCCGGGTCACCGAGACTAGACTCCAATTCTAATGATCATACTCTAATGATTATACGCACCGATATTTTTCATAAAACCCGTTACCCGTTATTTTCTGATGTTACATATTCTTATATTTATCCGAAATACCGGGTTTAAGCTTTGAATCTAGGATTCCATCCATTTATAAGTTTTAACAAACCCATGAAGCAACCACTTGTCCACTTGTTGTTGTTAAAGAATTGATTGCTTCTATAATAAAACCCCACTAGTCTACATCTTTATAAGGTCAATACATATTACTTTTAGGGTCCGCCGATTTAGTTTTATTCTTAATATTATTATTATTATTATTACTATTATTATTATTATTATTATTATTATTATTATTAATTAATTACACGGCTCAATAGCCTTTTACAACAGGTTTATACATAATTAAAATACAACAAACGATTAAATGTAAAAGAAAAATAAAGGGTATAAATGTAAAAGGTATATATACATAGTTTAGAAATAATGAGGTTAGACATGTATGTAAAAAAAGGTATATATGCAAAAGTGTAAAGTAGCAGGTTTATACATAATTAAAATACAACAAACGATTAAATGTAAAAGAAAAATGAAGGGTATAAATGTAAAAGTATATATACATAGTTTAAACATAATGAGGTTAGACATGTATGTAAAAGGTATATATGCAGAAGGTGTACTCATGTTTTGGTGCTATTCCGGTACTTTCAATAATTTGCTACTTGTAATTTATATTGTTTAATGTATGTTCTTTTAATTTTATGATATATTTTTTTCATGTAAAAGCCTATACGCATTGCTGCTCGTTACCTATTCTACATTTTTAATTTTTATACTCATGATTTGGTGCTATTCCTGAAACTTTTAATGTATGTGCTTTTTGAAATTTATTTTATACTCTTTATGTAAAAGCCTAATGGGCGTAAACAAATAAAAATAAATAAATAAATAATTTTATTATCATCTCGAATACTTGATATCCACTCTCCGGAAAATTTTAATATATTTTAAATCATTTTAATATAATTTATCATTTTAATATGGTTTAGGAATAACGGAATTCTGTAATTTCTACGAGTATAAACAACCCCAATCTTACCAAATCCATTTTATGTAGTGAAAGACGCGGGACTTATATTCTCCCTAAAATGTAAAATGAACCCGGTCTAGATGAGGCATCCTTATTTAGTTTCAGGACAACGAGGTTTACGCGTTCCACGAGGAATATGATATAACCCGATCTAAACGAAGGTAATTTTATACAATTTTAGGACAACGGAACTTACAAATTTCATAAAGTATATCGTGAAGCCAATCTAGGCGGAGACACTACGTATATTTTAAACAGAGTAAGGGTTTAAATTTTACCATCAAGTCTAATATACCGCAAGAACGTCCTAGGCATAGTAAACAAAATAGCGGTCAAAACTGAAGTGTTTCTATGTTCACACGTTTAGCTCAACAGAATATTATAAGTTTCACAGTTATAATACAAGACGCGAATTCCTAAACGAATCATTTTAAAATAGTTCTAATTGGAATCTACATGTTTCATATTTATTAAATGAAGGCGCGAATTCTAAACGAAACACTAACATTGTTTAAAACGGGACCCTATATTTATATATGCTTAAAATGAAACGCGAATTCCTGAACGATAGCATTTTATATAACTAAATGTAACGAAATCTTATATAGTTTATAAATAAGAAGACCCGGCCCCAGGCGGTTTTTATATATTTTCAATATAACGAGGCCCTATAACATCTTTATAAGTATAATACAACCCCGGTCTAACGAAACAATGTACTAGAAGTTTTTATATGTTTGAATACATGATATACGTTTTTTTTTTATACACGTTTTTATACGCGAGATTTACGTCTTCGTACAATACGAAGTACCCCAAATTATACAATCGCGAAGTTTACATCACTCCTAAAGTATAACCAGAACTAATTGAAACATTTTTTCATAGTTTAAGTCCGCGAGGCAAATATCTTTCATAAAATATAAAATACCCGAATCAAATTAAACATATTTTTACCTTATAGACTTTCCCCAACGCGCGTAATAATCCCGGCCACATGAAACGTTTTTATATGTTTTAATAGCGCGGGACCTATGTTTTCCTATATAATATAAGATAACCCGGGCCGAACGGAAGCAATTTTATATACTTTATAAAATAGTGAAACTTGTACTTCTGTATACCGTAAATAAACCCCGGCCTCCACGAGACTATTCTATATAATTTTTTTTTGAATAATGAAATTTCATACATCTGTAAAATTGTAAATAGACCCCGATTCTCACGGAATTACTCTATATAATTTTAAACGAAATGAAAATCTAGATTATTATGGGCTGAACCTGATACCCCGCGAGATCAGCTATATATTTTTCACTAGACGTATTTTTAATCCCAGAATTTATTCGCTATAATTTTAACGGACTCTTACTATTAAACATAAACAAAAAAAATTATTAAAATAAACTAAATATTCTTTCGATAACTAAAATAAACCCGGTCTAATCGAAACATTTCATATAACGAAATATTATATGCCTTACAAATGTAAAAATTAAAATGTGACCAAGTTAAATTAATTAAATTTTAGCAAAAAAATAGGTAATTTTATAAGACTTATTTAAAATCGAATCTGTTAGTAACAACCCTTTTATCTTTTAACAATTTCCCGCGTGTTTAGCATAAAATAGGTATCTTTATAACGCACAACTAGTTTCCAGAGATCCGCCAATACTATACTTAGTAAAACGAGAATTTAACTAAATTTGAACTCTACCGTTTCCTGAAATTCTGTGAATATTATTCTGTGAACCTAGTAAGACGACAAAAATAATTAACTTTATAGAACACAGTGATTTCCGAAGTTCCGATATGCCAGATTAATTACCTTTATAAAATAAAATCAATCCCGTACTCTGAGTTAAAACTCTTTTGACAGGACCTCGCGTATTTAGCATAAGATAGGTATTTTTACAAGATTTATTAACAATTTCCCGCGTGTTTAGCATAAAATAGGTATCTTTATAACGCACAGCTAGTTTCCGGAGATCTGCAAATATCAGTTCTATATATGCCGGACTAATCAACTTAATAAAGCGCAGTAATTTCCGAAGTTCTAATATGCCAAATTAATTACCCTTTATAAAATAAAATCAAACCCGTACCCCCCTTTTCTTTTAACGTGAGCAACCAACAATGTCGAAGAGTATATTTACCCGCACACAACTTTCACTTGAAATCAAACTATAATTTTCACCATATCCACTGGACACTCCAAGTCGACGGCAACTTTCACTCAAAAAACAACCGACGCGGATTTCACGTCCCGTAGACGCTTCACACCAACTGCCTGATTTCTGCTGTGTCTTGACATTTTAAACCCCCCCTAGCAGCCAAAGGTCCTAAGTCGTGTGTTTCCAGGATTTTCAATATCCTACTTTCCTTGAAACCAAATTCTTTGTTCCTAAGATTCAATTTGGCAAAAAAAAACCATATCTCCACTCGGATATGTCAGTTGATCCCACCTCCTGTTGCCGTCTCTGTCTCCATCCCCGTGCCTATTTGGGACGGACTCAGTGGCTTCGGACGAATTGAACTCGCTTCACAAGCGCGATAATTAATTTTTAATATTTAATTCCTAAGTTCAGTCCATATTGTCGTTTGATCAACCGTAACTACAATCTATCGGGTACTCCCCTAATCATAGTTGATGTTTCTTCATTATCTACCATTATTATGCCCCGTTCCCTCGTATTTCCACTCGTCTTGATCGGAAATTTAACGTTTCTTGGCCGCTATATCATGGGATCAATTTCCATATATTCACCACGTGCACACTGCATACCTAGATATAACAATCATCCAAAGGTACTATACATAATTTTAAATTAATTTTGGGCGATCTTTTCTCGTGAATCATCCAATGAATCCTGTCTTTTGGCCGCGACTCTCCGCGCACAGGGACGTATTAGCTCCCTCCGTTGCTGAATTTAAACATAATTTGTAACCATTTATTATTATTTTTATTGGCAGTAAGATTGATCCACAAAGTAACTATGTTACATAGACAGTGAATATTCTAGGACAATATAATACTGGAAGAGTACTATTCGCTATAACACAATAAACTATTAATGTAAGTTAAATTAAATTTTTAAATTCAGTGGAAGATTTTTAAGATCGTTTTGCTTTTAATTTTTTTCCAAAACAAAATAAATAAACAAATAAATAAACACACAGATACACACTCACACAACCCACTATTGGACATGTTTTTATTATTCTTTTATCGATTGTATGTATGTGTTTTCGCGTAATTGGCCCAAAACTCTGTGCAGCAATTATTGTCTTTTCTTCAAAGATTGATTAATTATGTGGCTGTAAGAAACCCAATAAATGAAAACAAATAAAACAAATAAGTAAATAAACCTCCAGTGCCGCAGGCAAGGCGTCGGATTAATTCAGTGCTCATTCATTGCCAAGGCACTGGACGCCTCCGCTGATAACTATATACCGCTCACCATGTTCTTAGAAGTGTGTTGAAAGATTGCTAGTATCTGTCGAATCGGTCTCAAGTAGTTGTCTGTATTTGTACGTTTATCATTATTACATGCTCTTGCTATATCCGTTCCACTTCACATTATTGTTCCTCCCGTCTTCGAATTTCTATCACACTATGTTCTCCTATGTTTTTGGTACTTATATGCTTGCTTTTTACTTGCAATTACTCCTATATATATTTGTTTCATTTATCCATCCATCTATAAGATCCCCATACGCTTTATCCTTTTATTTCATGTGTATATGGGCCGCAAATTCATATTATTTTATTTACAATATCCTTATCTAGATTGTTGCCCCAATTATGTTTTGTGGTTATTACTACCAAACCCGGCGAAATCTGAGCTAGAATAGCCAATCGTATACACGTTACCCGTCCTGTTGAAACTACGCTAACGTAGGGCAGGTTTGTAGTGATTACATAGTTAATATATTGTATCTATATTCGAGTATATTATTTTCTTGTCGTGCCATTAATATGCTTACACGTTATCGTTATCTCTTTCCTAACCGTATATACCGTCATTGCACAATTACCTATCTGTTGTAAAAGCCTGAAGGGCGTTAGTCTACAGATAAATATAATAGAATTATAGTTAACTTTTCTACCCGCCTACGTTATTCGACTCCCGCGAAACGAAAATGAATCATTATTCGCTCCTCGATAGAGCGTCAGTCTACAGATAAATATAATGGAATTATAGTTAAATTTCCTATCTGCCTACGTTATCCGACTCCCGCGAAACGAAAATAAATCATTATCCGCTCAGTTAAGGTCACCCCTCTGGTACAACGTATACGTTTAATCCGTGCTCCACGGCCAATTCCTATAAAAAAAAATTATGGGGCGTTTTCCTCTCGCGATCCCCCGATTAGGACCTGCCTTCCTTGCCTTTGCTCATATTCTGCTATCTCTCTCGCGCGGCAATCCACTTAAGAAGGCGATTAATGACGTTTAAGCGGTTTCAAAACCACAGCAAAAAAGTCTATAATTCAGAAACCTCGTGGAACTGTCAATATCATCGTCACCTTAGAGTAGACGTTAATCGGTTTTTTAATGGCTTAAACTGCAATAAATGCGACCTAAATCTCTGAAATCCATGTTCAGCTTTTTTTATGTGAAGCACATGCGGACCGCTCGGACCGCATCGATCGTCAACCATTTGTACCAAACACGGCTTTACCACAAGATCAATATGATTTATAAAAATTGAATAGTAACTGCTCGTAACCTATATCCGATCAATCGCTACTAAATCCGTCCCAATACTAGCGTTTCATCATCCCCAAATTTTTGTAGCGCCAATACTCCGCCAGGTGGGTTTAGCTCAATTTTTTCCCGCGTAGCATTTAAATCATCTTAGAGTTCAAAATAAAATAATATAATAAAAAAAAAAATCTATAGAAACAGGTGATTCATCACATGCCCCCCTATTGTTCCGTGTCAGGAGTCTTATTACGTCTAGGAATCAGTCACCTGGCGCGGAACAACACATAGGCCTAGGGTAACTGCTTTTAGCCTATCCATTTTTCCGATATTATCTGTGTCTCACGTCCCCCCCCCCCTAGGTTCCTTAGTCTCTCCTCCCCCCTAATCGCCTAGCCACCCCCCTAACTCCTTTAGCTCGTCGCCCGGCGTCGTACACAGCCCTTCAACCACACCTTCGTTTTCATGTTTCCGCGTGCCTCTAATTACACCTGCGAGATTGTCGCATGGGAACTTAAGGTCCTCCACTGTGGTGCTCGGTGCAAAATGGAAATACATTTATCTTAACCTAAGGAGCACGCCCCCGCCCGCGTGCTTAGGTGGCCCACTACCATAGTGTGACAGGACCTCCCTCTTCCATATCTTCCTGGTCCATGCCTCCCCCCTAACACTATAGTCGCCCTCCAAGGCCTCCTTGTCCTCTTGATTTACGAAACATCCGGCAGTTTCTGCCGTTCGCGCCACGTTGAAACAGATCGTCGGAGATATGCTTATCAACAGTCGTTCCAGCAAGTCTTCGTTCCTTGCCCCAGATTCAGTGCCTCTTATTCCGCATTCACCGGCCTCCAAAATATGCTTCTCCCCCCTAAAACTCAATGTCCCTCAGAACCGTAGCCATATTAACAACTCCCCCCCCTAATTCTGAAATAATCCACTAATACTATTCTGTCCTCCATAGCTCCCCCCTAATGGTTTAATTACCCCCCTAATCCAAAATTCAACATTCGCCGATACTAACCGATAACATCATACGTCCCCCCTAATGGATCGTTATTAATCGCCCAGAACCGCATTCGTAGCGATAACTCGTTATTCGAAACGATAATCGTAATTCTATTAACTAAAGGTCATTTCCCGGCGTGTTCACGATGGCCAATTGTTCGTTGTACCGCATACCCATAGTATATAATATATCGTTGTAACGGATTGTTCGCTGGTTGAAACGTGAAATGACCACAAAACGTTATACGAAATTGCGCCTTAGCAACATGTACGTAATACGAGATGCCCGCATTTGAAAAGTTCGTTGTGGCGAGCTGTTCGTTAACCGAAACGCGTATTGCTCGACGATCTTTGCGCGCGAAATTCGTTGAAATGAAACATACGTTATACGAGTTCTAACAGTTCGCTGTATGAATCGTTCGTTGTGGCGAGTTGTCCGCTAACCGAAACGCGTAGTGTCCGATGATCTCTGAACGAGAAGTTCGTTGTAGTGAGTCATACGCAATACGAGGCGTCCGCAGTCCTAAAAGTTCGTAATGCAAACTGTTTGGCGCGGCGAATCGTTCATTAATCATAGTGTTCACCGTCGCGAGCAAGACGTGGAGCATTCGTTGTTGTGAATCGTACGACGCGCGAGATACTTGGGATACACTATTATTTCTTCTAACTTTCTAGCTGTTTCTAATCTAATAGTATTAACTGTAATTATTTAATACTAAAATGTCCGTTAACAATACCCTTTTTTTTTGAAATGGTAATAATCTTTTCTCTTTTATACCTAATCTAACATGTAAATTGCACCTATTTTCCATCAACATTCATGTCCCTTCACACTGTATGCCCAGGCTCCTGGTCGCGGCGCCATTTGTGATAGCTCCTCTTCTTCGTCTTACAGCTCGATCCTACTCCTAACTGAGTTTACGCCTTGTTAGAGGCAAACAAGCTATCTATCTACGTCGGGTGAAGGCTCTACGGTTTTTAACGTAGTATTTCCAAACACCCTCGCTTTATTCAAGACCTCCCCAGTTCACGTTGTGTAATTTTTTGTTTCGAACTATAGGGGATGAATTGGTTTTGTGGTAACCCTAACGCAAGCTAAACTTAAATTAAATACTGGGGTATGAAGTTCGTGAATGTTCATGGAAAACGCAAACAATACTACCTAGCACGTCAATTAAGCCCTACGGTGCAATTGCTAAACATACTGTGTTCCGTGGCCCTATATTATTTACCTATCATTCCTACGGACTGAAACCACTGCATCTGGTGTAGCTGCGCTTCCAGAGTGCGCGATCCTCTGCTCCCACGCCCTCTCCGCTCGATCCCCCATTGTCCTACCTGTATGGGATCGACCGCCATCCACTGGAAAGGTTAGTAACGTGCCGTTATCACATGCGCATGCACATATAGAGTACATAGATTCCCTGAAAGCCCTCGAGTCCTTCGTAGCCGTTCCTATGGATGATTCCGTCTTCGACGCCCTCGCTGATTAATAATTTTATCTCTCGCCGTTATCTCGCTGTGCTTATTCCTTACGATCTTTTATATTTACTCTGCATTATCTTTATATCAATTACATTGTTACGTTTATTTACTAGCCGGCCTAAGTTCCGTTACCTGTATCTGGCCCTATGTCTCATTCTAGTGGTACGTTGGGTTCTAATGGATAAGGGGTTTGTAGAAGGAATGCGTAAATGTATGTGTACGCGGAAACTGTGGTTGCTTTCAATTCGGCCCCTCCGTACCCAAAGGCTCATCGGTGACTGATCCCATCTTCCTTCTCCCGACACGAGTTCCGGATACGTTGACCTGAGCCTGGATGCGCCTTTTCATGTTGGGCCTCTTCTGTGCAAAGTACCGCACCATCCCTCGCGTCAGTGTCTGGCGTCCGGGCTCAGAGCCAGTTTGCCCCCCGAATTCCAACTCCTCCAGGTTAAACTAAGTTAAACTACGGTATATATACTGAAGCTACTGTAAAGATGGTCCCGGGCCACCTGTCAAGTCAAAAATATGCGAGTGGGGAAGGGGAGTTTCCTAGGCTCCCAAACCCTCGCCTGTGAGCAACTGCAGCCCATTGGCCATTCGCGACACTACAGTGACTGCAACCACCCTCCCAGGTAGTACTTATTATAATCTGATATGCATCAATACGTTCAATCCATTCCAGACTAGGGAAGACATCCGCACGGGTGTTGTGCCACCCGTGAAGAGCCCCCTCATACACTACGTACGAATAGATACATACTAATAAAATATAATATACATACATATACTTACATATCCAATACATAAATAAATACTTGTAATGGTTGGTTGCCATGTGGTTTCACGAGGCCATGACCCCTCGTATTAGTAGATGGAAAGGTGGATCTGGACAGTAGGGATATGCCTAGCCCCTGGCCAGGGATGTCGGTTTATTTTCTCCAAATGGTGTACAGCTAGAATCCTGCCATCGATGATGATGGGATCTGCCTAATTTTCTCCGGCTGATGTGTAACTGGAACCCTGCCTTCACTGATGAAGATGATGTTGTCACTATCGAAACGTCACCTGATGATATTTATCTGCACCACCGCTAGTGATGATGATGATGATGATGATACTATCGTAACGTTTCCTGACGATATATATCTGAGACACCGCTAATGATGATGATGATACTATCGGAACGCCTCCTGACTATATATGGCTGGGACACCGCTAATGATGATGATGATGATGATACTAATGAAACGTCTCCTGACGATATATAACTGGGACACTGCTAATGATGATGATGTTGATGATACTATCGAAACGCCTCCTGACGATATATAGCTGAACCACCGCTAGCGATGATGATGATGATGATGATACTATCGCAACGTCTCCTGACTATATATAGCCGAAACACCGCTAATGATGATGATGATACTATCGTAACGACTCCTGACGATATACAGCTGAAACACCGCTAATGATGATGTTGATGATGATACTATCGAAACGCCTCCTGACTACATACAACTGGGACACTGCTAATGATGATGATGATGATGATACTATTGAAACACCTCCTGACGATATACGACTGGGACACTGCTATGATGATGATGTTGACGATACTACCGAAACGTCTCCTGACGATATATAGCTGGGACACCGCTAATGATGATGTTGATGATGATACTATCGAAACGCCTCCTGACTATATGTAACTGGGACACTGCTAATGATGATGTTGATGATGATACTATCGAAACGCCTCCTGACTACATACAACTGGGACGCTGCTAATGATGGTGATGATGAAGATACTATCGCAACGCCTCCTGACTATATATATCTGGAACACCGCTAGTGATGATGATGATATTATCAGTACGCCTCCCGACTATGTGTGACTGGAACACCGCTAATGAAGATGATGATGATGATACTATTATAACGTCTCCTGACGATATATAACTGAACCACCGCTAGTGATGGTGATGATACTATCAGTACGCCTCCTGACTATATGTGACTGGAACACCGCTAATGAAGATGATGATGATGATACTATTATAACGTCTCCTGACGATATATAACTGAACCACCGCTAGTGATGGTGATGATACTATCGGAACGCCTCCTGACTATATATGACTGGGACACCGCTAATGAAGATGATGATGATGATACTATTGAAACGTCTCCTGACGATATACAACTGGGACACTGCTAATGATGATGATGATACTATCGGAACGCCTCCTGACTAAATACAACTGGGACGCTGCTAACGATGATGTTGATGATGGTACTATCGAAACGCCTCCTGACTACATACAACTGGGACGCGGCATATGAATAGACAAATAAACACCTAATGTATTAATGAATCATCAATTAAATAAATAAATAGAAATGAATAATTAAATTCGGCGTCGAGCACACGGGCCGATGATGATGCTATCGAAACGCCGCCTGACTATATATATAACTGGGACGCGGCATATGAATAGACAAATAAACACCTAATGTATTAATGAATCATCAATTAAATAAATAAATAGAAATGAATAATTAAATTCGGCGTCGAGCACACGGGCCGCGCGATCCCTGGAAGTTCACACACATGCAGAGAAGGGTTATTTGGCGAATTAATTCGCCCCTATTATGGTCAGTACGGATCCAACATGCAAACAAACACCTGTGGATAAAAGTATATTTAAAGTTTACGGTACAGGGGTTAGCTTTCACTGTCGGCGCTTCTTCCGTCTCTGTCTGGGGTGTCGAACCCGAGACCATTCTTCTTAATCGTGCGCCACCTTTATATATTGTTATAATCTCAAAACGGAAAGAGGATGACATGACTTACCCATCTGCCGCCGATTATATCCATTCTTATAACTTATAAGTTTCCGTAGCTGGGGCTTAGTATCCAGCCTCGGCAACTATACGGTGTATATACCTTAATCAAACCGAAACTAGACATTATTTTCTTTTCCTTGAATTTATATTCCTCGAGATACCGGAATTACACTCTAGCTCGACAATTGTAAGTATTCATATATCTTAATAATACTGCAACATAGTCCTTATTTCCGTCTTACGTATCCGTACTCCCCGGGTCATCGAGACTAGACTCCAATTCTAATGATCATACTCTAATGATTATACGCACCGATATTTTTCATAAAACCCGTTACCCGTTATTTTCCGATGTTACAAATTCTTATATTTATGCGAAATACCGGGATTAAGCTTTGAATCTAGGATTCCATCCATTTATAAGTTTTAACAAACCCATGAAGCAACCACTTGTCTACTTTTTGTTGTTAAAGAATTGATTGCTTCTATAATAAAACCCCACTAGTCTACATCTTTATAAGGTCAATACATATTACTTTTAGGGTCCGCCGATTTAGTTTTATTCTTAATATTATTATTATTATTATTATTATTATTATTATTATTATCATTATTATTATTATTATTATTATTATTATTATTATTATTATTATTAATTAATAACACGGCTTAATAGCCTTTTACAACAGGTTTATACATAATTAAAATACAACAAACGATTAAATGTAAAAGAAAAATAAAGGGTATAAATGTAAAAAAGTATATATACATAGTTTAAAAATAATGAGGTTAGACATGTATGTAAAAAAGTATATATGCAAAAAGGTGTAAATTAGCAGGTTTATACATAATTAAAATACAACAAACGATTAAATGTACAAGAAAAATAAAGGGTATAAATGTAAGGTATATATATACATAGTTTAAACATAATGAGGTTAGACATATATGTAAAAAAAAGTATATATGCAAAAAGTGTAAAGTAGCAGGTTTATACATAATTAAAATACAACAAACGATTAAATGTAAAAGAAAAATAAAAGGTATAAATGTAAAAA
>JADDOH010024716.1:0-178122 GCA_016648135.1 Agrypnia vestita | reverse complement strand
CTGTTCTAACGACACTGATTCAACCCTTGAGAGAAGTCGCAGTAAAATCTGCCGACGTAACTAGTACATAATGCACACTGGCGACCTCTATTGTAGAAGAAGAGAACACTCCACAACAAAGTGCATACAATTTACGCCCTAGAAAGTAGCACCTTTAATCAGTCCGACCTCCACCTCTGCGGGTAAAGGTCATCCTCCTGATGATGTTGGATAAGTATCCAACGAAACGTCGAGATTCGCTTCTCGGTAATACATACGGTGCGTATAAAATAGCCGAAATTACAGTTAAATATGTCTAACGACCGTAATAACAACCTTAACTCTTTAATAGGTACATATGTATACAGAATGTAACTGAGCTGGTCCACAATACTTTACAAGTAGATTCCTGTTATGGAGATAGCGACTTCAAAGTTTGCGTTTTTTCGATATTTGTGACTTATTAAATGAACAGGTTGCTAATTTTCACATCTAATATACAGACTGTTGCTCTGAATTGTTTGAATCCGAAGTCTGTTAAATCGAGGGTTTATTGTACTTTTATCGTTTAAGATTTTTATCTTTGCGATTGTATTTTTATTTCAACATATCTATTGAATCCAGAGTGATTTGTTATTTTAGTAAGCCTAACTTATTTATTACTAAATATTCCAAATGTGGCGTATGGATGCAAAACCGCCACTATCCATATGGATAGTGATATGATATGATAGATATGGCGGTTTTGTGTCTATACGCCATAAATGTATTATTGACTCATTAATATACATTCCTTACATTTTTCTACCCGGACTAATATTTGAGATATTCTTTCCGAAGCGCGAGGATATCTTTACTTTATAAATTATCAATCTTACGACAATCTTACAGGAACCCAACTCTACATGTCACCGGAACAATTGCGCGGCGAGGCTCATGGCTACAAGGTGGACATTTGGTCGCTGGGACTGGTCCTGGCGGAATTGCTGATTCCTTTCAACACTGAGATGGAGAGGATCACTACTCTTAAAGCTCTACGAGAACACAAGTTCCCCGAAGATTTTCAAACCAATTTCCCTCAAGAGGTATGTGATTCTTGCTATTGATTGTTAGACACCACTTTCTACAGATACCTAAATATGCAGGTACGCGCGGACAGGAATACGGAATTCATATATGTGCGTATTTAGTTATTAATTAATTATTTTGTAATAAAACATTAGATTATATTTTATTGATATTTTTTACAATTCTTAAATTCTTAAGGCGGTACATTCTCTGCGAATGCATATTTCGGCGTTTTTTACGAAAATGTGGGTTTTCATTATTCATTTATATCAGAATTTATATGGTAGATTGCAATTTTTTTAGGGCGATAACTTAGATAGAACCTTTGTTCTTATATAAAAGTAATAAACTGAACATTGTTTATAATAAATAAGAAAAATATAAGCATTAATCCACAGGCCCCGGCAAAAAAAACGTTTTTAATGTTCCCGGGCGACGATTCGTTTGTTGAAAATTTGTATGTAAGCTTACTATGTTTTTTTTTTATACATATAAAGTTTGCTTAATTATCTAGAATCCGTACGTAGGAAATTAAGAAATATTCAATATTAAAAAAGATATAATTTTTGAAACATGCTTAAATATTTACGTTTTTTGGTCATTTTCAAACGTTGTTTATTCATATAAAAAGATGATTTTAAACGATATATTGTATCTATATTCGCACTTTGAGTCTTCACTATTAAAAAGCTAAATTTTTTATAAAAAACACGTTAATTATTATTTTTAAATAAAAATTCTAAAGTATGAAAAACGACATCGTTAACGTCAGAATCCATGTTAGATGCCGTCTGGCCACGGCAGGGGTCAGTCGTGTTCATGTAGCCGAATATTCCTCGTCGTTTATTTCACTATTCCTTGTACTTTTACGCCAAATTTGACATTTATATGAATTATTATTATATCGCTCAAAAGCAATTGATATCTCCCATATATTATATGGATTTTTGAACAGTTTCATCCTTTTTAAACTTTGAACTTGCGTCACACGACAGTTTCGGTATTATCCTAATTCAACAATTGTTCCAGATCATTTGAGGTATCAAGATACATACTGTACGCGCCGTGCGCATGCGCATTCGCGTCTCCCATATATTTATTTCTTGTTTAATATTAAAGGTATTCATTATGACATGAAAAGTATTTCAGAATTATTAATATGTTTTTTAAATTCTATTCAGTAAGTAATTATTGGACGAAAATAAAATACGGGAATTTGTCGATAGATAAAATAATACATTTTGATATACGCAGTACGGACGTGGGGCTACGTGATTGTTTTGTATTGTCATATTACGATATGCATTGATTTAAAAAGGAGTTCTGAATTATTACTATGATTTTAAAATTATTTACGGAAAATAATAAGTCGACTCAAATAATAAAAGAATTTTACCTTCCATTAAAATTCCTATTTTGTTTCCCTCGACGCCTGGAATCCATTATGAGAGAACAGCCTGCTGTTTCGGCACTTATTCACGCGTTCCTACCCCCTCTGATTCCCTGTTTGCGACAATTTACTCCCGCTGGTATCCCTGTTTCCGGTTGCGTCGGCGCAACGGTTTTTCTTTCATATGACTCATAATGCACCAGGTAGGGATTACCTGGATTCCAGGCGTCGAGGGAAACAAAATAGGAATTTTAATGGAAAGTAAAATTCTTTTATTTTGTGTTCCGTCTCGACGCCTGGAATCCATTATGAGAGATCTGTTTGTTATCACCTGGTGACCTAGTGGTTCGACGTTATATGTGACTGCCTATATTGGCGTAAAGAGAGGAGCTAATGAGCTCTGGGGGCATTGTTGCTTGGGGTTATCTACTATCTCTCTTTGGTAGAATTTTCGGAAGGTGATTTCACTCTGCCAGTTTCCCCTTGACAAGATCTCCTCTATCGGGTAGTTTTCCAGCCAATTAAACGAAGCCACAGCAGAACGAACACTTCCTGGCGTTGCTTCCACTCCAGCCTCTCTTAGGATTGACTTGATCCAACCACCTATCATTGTCCGTGAAGCTGGCTTTACTTCACCTGCTGTCGTCACAAATAGTTCTTTCATGTCCGGCTTTCGTCTCGGCTGTGAGAGTGAGACCAGCTTTCGGATCCAAAACAAGGGGTTGATGTTCCTTTCATCCGATGCGCTCAACCTCCATCCCGATTGTTTGTGTATTGCCGTGTCAGTCTTCGCTCCAAAGGCTGGCCATAGCGTGATGGAGTCTCCTTTGTCGATCAATCGGTCCGGGGTGACTCTGAGAAGTGTCAGATCTTGGACTCTTCGCCCAGATGCCATGATGAGTAGTATGGCCGTCCTCCTTGACAAGTCATACAGGCTGTTCCTTGGCGGGTTTTCACGTAGCCACTCCACCACTACTCGGGGGTTCCAGATCGGGGGTCTCTCAGTGCATCCACCAGAAACCGAGATGGCTTTAAGGACGTGCCTGACGAGGAAGTTCGAGCTAATCTTATCTGCATCAAGAGCTGGGCCACAGAAGGATACGATTGCCGATTTGTGGACCAATATTGTTCGAGGGGCTAGCCCTTCGTGGATGAACAGGTTGGCCAGATATCTTGCCACTGTTGCAGGGGGAGGGTTATGAGGTTGGACAGCATGCGTGGTACACCATCGCTGCCACCTATCCCAGGCCGGCTTGTAGGTGTTCAGCGTTGAGCCTCTCCAGCCAGATCTGAACAGCTGCTGTTCCTCCTGGCTCCAATCCGCTATAGCCTGTTCCCACCCCCTGCTATTCTCCAAACTTCCAGTTGGAGGTCCGACACCCTCGATGGGGGAAACCCTGTCGACGTATCGATCAGGACGCTCTTCAGATCTCTTACGCTTATTGGCCCTCCCTTTGCTCGTTGTTTGAGATCGGCCCTCCAGAATGTCTTCTCCCATCTTGGCACAACTAGGAGAAGGGTGCCTCTTGCCAGGTTCAAGCGCGCCAGTACTCTTGGGACGAGATTCGGCGGCGGAAATACCCAGGCCAGCTCGTAATCCCAATGCTGACTGAATGCGTTGAGATAGGAGGCCGAGCAATCGGTTGAGTCTAGCGACACGTAGTTTGGCACCACATGGGCGGTGGCCGATGCGAAGAGGTCGATCTGAGGACGTCCCCATATTCGGCATATTTCCTCTGTCGCTGGTTCCAGGAGGTGCCATTCCGGGAGTGGTGTCCCCCGAGAGAGTCGGTCCGCAATCCCGTTGTATCTCCCTGGAATGTACTGCGCTGTCAGAGATATTTCCTGCTGGTCGATAAACTCTAGGAGGTCTCGAGTTATCTTCAGAAGGCCCAATGATCTTGTCCCCCCCTCCTTGTTGATGTAAGCCACTACTGTCTTGTTGTCTGTCTGCAGTAGGGTCTTCGTTCCTCTTAGCAGGTAAGCGTGATCCCTGATCACTGCGTATACAGCGAAGGCTTCTTTCTGGTTGGAATGCCACCGCATCTGCTCTGGGGTCCACTGGCCTGATATCGTCTTGTCGTCCACCTGGCCGCCCCAACCTGCGTCCGCTGCGTCTGTAGTCAGGAAGTGGGAGAAGGGGGCTTCGTGTATTGGGCAGGACTCCCCTACGGCCTCCAACCACCACTCTAGGTCTTGCCGAACCGCGGCAGGAAGCTCCACCTGTCTGGATGGCTCGTGCCTCTGCAGCTGGCGGCTGAATCTCTGCAGTCTTCGGCAATGCAAACGACCCCGAGGGGTGGCGAAGTTTGCGAAGTTGAGTCTCCCCAAGAGGCCTAGAACCTGCTTGGGGGAGCAACTGCCGGCCTCGATCGGGCGGCGCAGTACTTGGCGAAGGCCAGAGCACTTGCGGTCCGAGAGGGATTTCTGGTTGGCTTCGGTGTCCCAAGTTATGCCCAGAAACTCCAGCTTTTGGGTAGGTATAAGGAAACACTTGTCGCGGTTGATGCACCAACCCAGATGCTGGAACAGATTGACCGTCTCTACTGCCTGGGTCGCTAGCAGGTCCCTTGACTGATTGGCCAGAAGGAAGTCGTCCAGGTAGAATACGGTCCTTATTCCTCTCTTCCGCAAGAGTCCCGCTAGCCAGTTTGACAGCGTTGCGAACATTCTCGGGGCTGATGACAGGCCAAAGGGCAGGCAGGTCATCTGGAGAAGTTCCCCTTGGTAGTACAGTCTCAGGAACTTTCGGTGCGATTCCGCTATTGGTAGGTGAAAGTATGCCTGGGTTAGGTCGATTTTCACCAACCAATCTTTGGGCTGGAGGAAGTCTGGGACCCGAAAGTGGTTGAACAGCTTGAAGGGTTTCGCCTCCAAAAAGGCATTCAACGCCTTCAGGTTGAATATCGGCCTTAGGGAGTTGTCCGACTTCGGAGTTAGAAACAGATTTGAGATGAAGCTCGGAGAATGATCTGCTCTTTCCAGCACGCCTGACATCTTCAGGGCCTGAATGTGACTCGACATGTCTCGAGACTTCTTCGTGCTGAAGCTGCTCAACAGCTGCCTGGTGGGGAAGACTAACGGAGGTTTGGCCACAAAGGGGATTCTCGCGCCCTTGAGGATTCTCAGCACTATAGGTGGTGCCCTGAACTCCTTCCACGTGCTTTGGAACCTCCTCAAGCGTCCTCCCCAGAACTGGTTGTTCAGCCTCGCGTCATCTTCTACCTCTGCGGCTACGGTCACCAGCGGGTTTTCGGCCGTGGTCTGCCTTCCGGTTAGGTCTCCTGTTCGGGTTCCCTGAGCCTCGCTCCCTGTGCCTCGGCTCCGGCAGAAAGGGCTTACGGGACTGGAGGTATCCCTGGTTCGGAGCTCGACGAGAAGTTGACGGCTGGGGCTGAGATGTTGACGGTTGGGCCAGGTTTCGGGTTGCGGGCGAGACCATCACCTTCTCCTGGCCCCCGTTCTTTAGGATATACGCCGATAGCTCTTCCCTATTGAACAAGTATCCCGAGCTTGGAGGGATTTTGGCCGCACCTTCTCGCACGAAAGGGTCTTTGAAGCCCTCCAATATGGCCTTTCGCCGGTTCAGTATACACTCTGCCCGTCTGCCGCACACAATCTGCAGGATGTCGTCCGAAACCTTATTGTACGGAGCATCGCTGGTGAACATCGACTGAATCCGCTCGAAGAGAGCCGAAGCGGACAGATCCGTGCCGGGTTCGGATGCCCAATTCACCAGCGATTGCATCCCGTCTCTCAGGGTCTCCTCTGGGCGAGCAAGGCGTTTGAAAGCGCGGCGAGCGATCTTTCCAGCAAGCCAGTATGGGTCGGCGCGTTATCGATCCTTCTCAAGTCGTCGTTCACCGACAATTCCACAAATGTGGGAGTCGCCGCGTAGGTTCTCTGCGTTTCCGCATAGCGAACGCCTGACCACTCGTCGGAATCGAAGTGTTGCAACTTCGAGATCTGTTCGATCCGCTTCGGGTCCGCTCTCGGTACTGGCGGCTCCTTCACGACCGTGCTGAGCTTGCCGAACTCCAGCGTATTCTTCGCCCTTCTGAGGCTCTGAGCCGCGCCGCCCGCTAACAAGGCCTCCGTCAGAGCAGTCACCTGTTTTAGCAGGTGGTCTACACGCGGGTCGTATGCTACGCGGCGTCTCTTTCGACTCGGTTCTTCGAAAGAAGATCCATCATTCGAGGATACCGGCGAACGAGCTTGCTCGTCCGCCATCTTGTTAACAAATCGTTTGACGAAATTCACGGGATTTACACTAAAATATCAACGTCCTGTGGCACTATGTTAAAAATTTGTATAGTCTAATGTTTGTTAACCTAGGGATCAAAAATTAAGGGGGTAGATTGCAATAGAAACACAAAAAAAATCACAACAAAAGTTGGCATGTCTAGACGCGTGCAAATGGCGCGAAACAACGACGTCATATGAAAGAAAAACCGTTGCGCCGACGCAACCGGAAACAGGGATACCAGCGGGAATAAATTGTCGCAAACAGGGAATCAGAGGGGGTAGGAACGCGTGTATAAGTGCCGAAACAGCAGGCTTTTCTCTCATAATGGATTCCAGGCGTCGAGACGGAACACAAAATAAAATGTTATTACTAATAAAAATAATGTAACAAGAATATAATTAAAATTAAATAAATAAATCTATACGTGGAAACTTAGGGGTGGGTTTTATGAATTAAATACTCGTCAGGATTCTTTTAAAGGTGTGATATTAGAAGATAGACAAAACATGTCTCTGTAGGGATTGTATAACTTTGAAACATTTAAATTGTAATATAAATAAATAAAAATTATTAACAGTGGTAGTAATAGGATTCTGTCCGTGGGAAAAGATCGTGTATTTCTTAATATTGACAATAACTTCGTCAGGATAAGAACTGCTTGCTGGTCGTCCAATACATCATTATTGTATATTAGCTGTCCTTACCCGGCGTTGCACGGGTTACGTGAGGGTAAACAAAGGTTCGATTCGAATAGTATAGATTTGCATCGAAAATATATAAGCGGAGGGGAAGGGTTAAAAGAATAGGGGGGAAATGTTGCATATGTTACCCGTCGAGTCCATAATAATAATTTTCCAAATTTTGAGTACAATCGGTCGAAAGGTACGGATTTACCTAGAAAATATATCAGGGAAGGGAAGGGGTAAAATAATATGGGAAAATGTCACTAATAATATTTCCCACTGAGTCCTTAAAAATAAGTTTCCAAATTTTGAGTCCGATCGGTCAAACGGTACAGATTTGAATCAAAAATGTGTCAGGGCGAGGGGAAGGGGTATGAAAATAGGGGGGAAATATCGCCTATGTTACTCGCCAAGTCCTAAAGAATAAGTTTCCAAATTTTGAGTCCGATCGGTCAAACGGTACAGATTTGCATAGAAAATATGTCAGGGGGAGGAGAAGGGGTATGAGAATAAAGGGGAAATATCGCCTATGTTACTCGCTGAGTCCTAAAGAATAAGTTTCCAAATTTTGAGTCCGATCGGTCAAACGGTACAGATTTGCATCGAAAATATGTCAGGGGGAGGGGAAGGGGTAAAAGAACAGGGGAAAAATGTTGCCTATGTTACCCGCCAGGTCCCAAAGCATAAGTATGCAAATTTTGAGTCCGATCGGTCAATCGGTTCAGATTCGCATCGAAAATATGTCAGGGGAAGGGGAAGGGGTAACAGAATAAGGGGGAAATGTTGCCTATATTACCCGCCGGGTCCCAAAGCATAAGTATGCAAAATTTGAATCGAATCGGACAAACGGTGTGGATTTGTATAGAGAACAGACAGACAGACAGAAAGACAGACATTGAGTTTTATAGGTATAGATGCCCATTACCAGTTTATGCCCCAAATTATCTGCAAGTACCAAATCAGTAATTTGGAAACTTTTAAAAATGTAGCGAACATAAACTTCAAACAGGCTGTCTTAAGTTCCCCAGAATCACCCTGCAAATGTTAAAATTGAGACATGGATCTATTCAATATTTTTTATTCTTTAGTGTTATCAGTGAGTAAAATATATTTACATGTCTTTCAAATCATTGTATCTGATGTAAATACAATAGGTATTTTGGCATGGACATTCATTTAGTATAAAGATTAATATATTGTGAAGGAGATACAAATATTATAATATTTTAACATGTGATATTTTTCAGTAATAGCACTTCTTTTTCTTTTACAATAAATAAATGATCCAAACCACAGAAAACAGCAATATCTTAAATGTTGTGAATTATCTGTTACTTTAATAAACATTTTAAATGCATGCAAAAGTAAATCCTTAAAAATTATAGAAGCATAATTTTCATAAAATACCACAGTAACCCTATCAAGACTGTGCAAAGAAAAACCTGCAGCTGGAGAAAAGTCTGAATCAAATTTGTAAAATTCAGCCTATTTAACTTCTGAAATAGTGATAATTTTGGCATCCAGGATTGAGGTATCCGTCACTTTCCTATTTGCATGACCCTAACTCCGGTAACTATAAAACTATATGATTAATCACATACCTTATCTGGGGAGTTTTGTGTGTCCCATAGTTCCAAAACTTACTGTTGTCTAAAATTTTCTCTTGTTCCAGACATAACCAATCCAAGTGTATTTCTGGCAAGTTTTGTATCAACAGTGCGTATCCTTGGAGACTTGCAATAACTACCCTCTCATACTTAGCTTCACATTCTTCTGGAGTATGTGTTCTAAAATGCAAAATAATTTTTATTTAATACGTAATGAACATAGACGTACTATAAATATAGACTAGTCACTAAAAAACAAATCTGAGACATCTAGTTTCTGCTGTCTTCTATTGCGTACTAAATGTATCTGTCAGAAAGAGATAGAAATTATTTTCGTAACCACGTATAAGAAGGGACAATAAAATATAATTTTTAACAACGAATAATAATAAATACAAAATAAAAATTGATAATTTCTATAGCGCCATTTTTGTAAAAAATCACCTCAAGGGCGCTTTACACTAATATTGTTTAGTTTGTTTAGTCCTACACTAGTATTTAATTTGATGGAAAGGATTTTACAAAAAGGTGTGTTTTAAGTCTTTTTTCAATAACTGTTTCTGATGCACTGTACCGTATTGTGGAGGGAAGAGAGTTCCACGCCTTTGGGCCTGCCACCGAATGGATATGAACTTAGTAGCGAATCGCGGTATTTATTCTATGGTCCTTTCTTTCTTTCTTATAGCGTAGCATACGTGTAAAAGAGATACAAATATAATCAGGGTTGTGTATTGTATTAATATTTTATATATATCGTGCGGACATTTATACATTTTGGACACCCCTAGACCAACTCCTGCAATGTGCGTCTATATTCACAGTAATTCATGTTGTCGTTCTGTGTAGCAGATATTTTGGTTTGTAATTAGTCTATATTTATAGTACGTCTATGCTAAAGAATCAATAATGGCCACACTAATCTTATCACAACTTTATTATTTATAAACTTATTTTATTATCACCCTTTAAAATAAGTAAATGATTTGTAGTTTAATTTTAATTTGGAAAAAGTGAGAAAAGAAATGTGCTAGATAATTTTATTAATAAATAAAAATGCGTACATGGAACACTCATTTCATCAATTTTCTTACTATTTTCAAACTAATCTAAAGGCCTGTTCTATGAAAATAGGATTTACTTGATCGTCTCCTGGAATGAGGCTCAAGCCCGGCCACTAGATCACAAAGTGAGTGTCTTAACCACTTGACCAATAAGCTACTCTCGTAGTTTGCAATATACAGTGACGAAATGTATTTACATTTTTAATATTTATAGCCATGACTTACTTCGGATTAGAAAGCGTTGTAGGTGATTGATTTATTAAATTATCACAAATATAAGTAAATATTTCATTCCGACAAAAAGATAAAACCTCTGGAAGCTTGGGAGCAGGGAAGACTGTCTGAAATAATGAAGACAACCCATTATTAATAAAAAAATAAAAACAAAATATTTTATCTGTACTACATATTCATGAGATAAGTCTACAGTTACGGAGATAACAGAAAATACCTGAAGGGCAGCTTGTGCCTGCAAGGCGGCAGGAACATAGGTGTCATACTGAGAAGTAATCCACACCGGGGCTAATTGTTTCAAGTATGGAGCTAGACTTCTGCCACACTTCTGGGCAACAGCTCCGTGTGCTACCTACAATTTATTAAATATTTCAATAAAAATAATAGCCATTAAAATTATTTTGGTGCCACAAAAATCCAATCTTTATTCATGCATCAAATATGATGCACACATAATTCATTATCATGTTTGAATAATATAAAAATAAAAACTGTTGAAATAAAATAAAAATTAATTAAGATAAATTATACAAGTCTCAAAGAGACAAAGCTGTTTGTATGGGAAATGTGTATGGAAGTCTTTATAGGGTCATATATCATTTATAGTCTTTCGGAAGAATATAGTATAATACCTAGATTAAAAATAATATTGCTTAATATTCCACATTAAAAATATAGAAGTTTCCTTACCAGCTGCGAAATCTATATTATACTATGTCATGGGAAGGACCATAGATGTCTCCGGCGTAATCCATTCAAATATTTAAAAGAATACTGATTTAGAATAAATCAACGGTCCCTACACATAGTGTCAAATCTGCAAAAATATTTTTTTTGCTTTACTATCTTAAACCATCCAATTTACTCTACATTTTTGGACATTAAAAAATGTTGAATTATTAACAAAAAAGCAAATATTAAAGGAAATGTAAACCTTTTTTTAACATTATCATAAGCCCTGGGCCATCCTTTATAGACGTCCATACATATTTCACATATAAATAGCTTCATCTCTGTGAGACTTCCATAACTTATCTTAATTAATAATTATCCCTCTGCAGACAAAATCCAGTAATTGCATTCTCAGAACTATGGTTTAATAGAAAAATACCTGAGCAGCCTCCCTTATGCGGTGTTCAACATCAGTACTTAACTGACCATAATAACGTGGCCACAACGATAAAGCAGCGCATACAACAGACTCTTCGGATGATGTTACTAAAGTTGTAAACTCATTTAGTGCCTAAAAAAGAAAAAGTGTGATTTTTCAAACATTTCTTTTATGACATACAAAATATGAGGTACCAATTTTATAAACTATTTGTGGTACGAGTAAGACTTTCAAATTATTGCTCAATGAGCATTTATACTGCTTTGGGCATTGTGCAAAGCATACCAGCGCAAGGAAGACAACAATAACATATTTCCAGGTTGGTGTAATACATCAGTGTTCCAGTTGGCGTAATATATCAGTATTTCAGTTGGTGTAATATATCAGTAAAATAGTATCCAAGTATTCTAGGTTGGTGTAATATATCAGTAAAATAATATCGAAGCATTCCAGGCTGGTGTAATATATCAGTAAAATATTTTAAAACTTCAAATGTAGCAATATAGAATCAATTCGTTTTTAATAAATCCTAAAAGACAAAGTTTCTGTATTAAAATTGTATACTGAAAAATAACCAAATCTGACTCCCTTGAAGCTATTTATACAAATATAATTTATAATTTATTATATAAATATAATTTAAAAAATGAGTATTTACAAGTATTTTGTGATGAAAAAATATTTTTTGAAAGGGGGAAAAATTAAAAACTCATTACCCCCCTAATCCACAATAATTTCTAAACTTAATATATCAAATTGAACCAAAACTGTCTCAAATTTTACATGTAGGTATTTATTTATTTAATGTTTATGGAAGACCAACAGCACAGAAAAAAAAGCATAGAAAACATTAATACAATATAGATGGCCAATTACAGGTCTCCACATTAGGTATGTAGATAAATTAAAAATATTTCTCAGTAGTATGCACTGTATGCAAAAGGGATTTTTATTTAGGTTTGGTTTTGTTTAGAAAAATGTTTGAATGAATTCCTTTTTGTCTGATCTAATACATTTGTTTTTTATATGACTAAGCTTACAAGGCTGTAACTCCTTAAAAAAATATATTGCACAATACAATATAAAACTGATGAAATTATTAAACAAAGATCATTTATCAAATGTTATTGTAATTTACCTTCAATTTGGTTGTTGAATCTTTTTTGCCAAATTTTTTCAAAACTAATTGAAAATTAGGATCAATATTTGGATCTATATCTTCCTTGATGGAGAAACCTGGTAAAACAGGGACCAATCCACCATCTTTGGCTGTAGAAAAACCAACATAGGTAGGAACAATATTACCAAGAATCTCAGCACTACGGCTGCTGCTGGATGGCTGCAAAAACCAAATTTATAAGTAACATTCGGACAGCTCAAATGCAATATTTTTAACATCTCGAAAAATAAAATATATCGCGAAACAGCAATTTAATACAATGGTTCATGTCAGATAAACCACTATATTATATCTACCTGAAAACTCTTTCAAATACTTTCTTTTTTTTACTGATGATTGATAATTACCTATTTATTTCAAATTAAAACTAAAAATTTAAAATTCGACGAATCATTATATGTTAAAACAATAATAATCATTTTATATTGATTTCCGTAGGTAGCACGTAAAAGTTTGACAAATCATAAAATTTTTATTTTTTATGGTTAGATTATAACTACCTTTCAAAATCTTGTAGATTAATCTAATCAAAAAGGGATCAATGGATTTGTTACTATGTAATGTAAACTTATTGGAAAGATAGATGTCTTGCTTATAAACTTAATTAAATTACAATGTGGAGATTGTAATACAATAAAACACATATAAAACACGTAAGGAAGCAGTCCATATACATATAAAGCGCGAAATTGTTATTAATAACATACCCGAACATTATTTTTAGTTCTCTGAGCTTGTTTATGTTTACCGCCCATTTTAAAATTATAAAGTAGATTTAATACTAGTAATTGATTTAAAATTTGCAGAACGCAAAGTTAACAGATAACAGATGTCCACATTGACAGATTCGACAGATTCAACATTTAACACACAGAATATAGACCAAAAATTTAACACCAAAGCATAGATAATACAGATATTATGATTTGTGCCATAGAAGATGCACATAAACTAAAAATTGTGCCATTTTAAAATTAAACTCGTCGAGTATAAAAATAAAGTATAGATGTCGCAGCCATCCATTTGTGCAGGCATCTGGTTAAATCCAGAATCCAGTCCAGTCAGTTGTGTACAAGTGAAATAGAATCACTCAACGTTTAACTACTTGGCGTATTGAAAGTCAGCCCTTCGAAGATGACTGACCAAGACTCAGCCAAGTGATTCAAATTTAGATCAGTTTTTTCACCGCGGCGCTAGTAGTCGCAATAACAAATAATGCAACGTTGTGTAAAAAAGAACTATAGTAGATTTAAGATTTTGAACAATCGAACATTTACATATTTATTTATAAAAATAAATAGTAGGTATATAAAAACAAATTAGGTATACAAAAACATCCTCGTATTTGAATGCAACGTTGTGCCAAATTTCCAAACCAGTAAAGAACTTTCAGAGATTATTGATTTTGTACAAACGAACATTTACATTTTTATTTATATATATTACTAGTTAGTGGTAGGTATTAGTAATAAGTAGTGACCATGAGTTCACAAATAATTTGTGAACTCATGGTCACCCTAACTAAACATCAGAAATTCATCAATATCCGATTTAACTAAATGACTACACGACGTTCAGCCATCTAGTTAAACGCTGCTCTCAATGGTAATGCTAGTTGTCCTTCAGCCATTTAATTGGATGCCGGCGTTTAATGAACGGCCTAGGCGTCCAACTAGCTGGCTAATTTAACCAGATGGCTGCGACATAGGCATGTGGTCCTCCAGCTAGCCCGGTGCCACACTGTGGGCATCTTCCGCCGCATCTTTTTTGTCGCGTAAAATCGGCAAAGCAAATGGGTCGACCGATCATCCGCGTAGTGTTTAATAAGCGCATATTGTATGGAAAACAATGAAGCGGCGTGCCGCGACTGAAGAGACGCGGCGGAAAATCCGCGTAGTGCGGTGCCAGACTTACTCGACTTACAGAGTTGAAATGGGACAAAGTGGATATCAGCACATCTCGCAGCACATTGGCATAACTTTTATGAAATATTTAAAATGGAACTTTCTCCCCGCCCTACCTTTTACCTTGTAATAATATTAATCTCAATCACATGTTCTCGAGATGTTAAATTAGCTTATAGGTGATTCCGTCGTTTCATGCAAAACACATTTCCAAGTCAGAAAGAATTCTTTATGTTTGTCATTATTTTTGCACACTTCCGCCGAGTAATCACAAGTATACTAGACATACAACAGTTAAATCTCAGTTAAGTCCGGACATTCACTGCAAATGCCTATTTCAGCGTTTTTGAACTTTTCATATCAACTTTTGATATTGCGTATCTCCAAAACTATTGATATTAGGTTACGGTCGCTTAAACATTTTCGACTCATCAATGCAGGAATCCATCTGTAAAGTTTTTGCTACTAGCTATGAGTCACCTTTATCCTTTATAGTCGGCCGTATTCTGAAATAAGTAATATTGCTATTTCGGTATCTTGATAGTTATTGTGATATTTTTTTTTTCTATGGTTATTGTATAACTTTGAATAATAACTTTGAAATTTCGAAACAGCAATATTGCTTACTTCAGAACACAGCCTAATATGGCGAATATCGAGTATATGTTATATCGACGGTGCCTCTAGGTATACTGTCGAATCTGCAAAAATTCGATTTTCGTTTTACTGTGTTTAACTTGATAGTTTAATAAAAGAAATTAAGTAAGGGTACGCGCGCACTAGCGTTTTTTCGCCGCGCGGCGAAAAAACGTTAGTGCACGCGTACCCTAAGGCCCGGTTGTTTCAAGTTCGATCAAAGTAAGCGGTCGATAAAAGCATAGATTTTTACGAAAACGGATCGTCTGATTGGTGGAGAACGTAAAATTTCAGTTTAAACTCTACGCTTACTTTGATCGAATTTGAAACAACCGGGCCTAAGTATTTTACTCCATATTTTCGGTTAATGATTTAACTTAAAAAGCTTAATCTTCCTCTGTAGGTATTTTCTTTTATGAAATGAAAAATTCGCTTTCTTTAAACTTTATTCGAAAGTATAGAGCAGGTAAATTGGATAGTTTAAGGTAGTAAAACGAAAAACAATTTTTTGCAGATTTGTCAATGCGCTTAGAGACCGTCGAATATGTATGTTAGGATAGAACACCAATCACGATAATGATTTATAGCTCATCGCTACCAATCACTACCATAGAATCACTACCAGGTTCCTCTCCTAGTCTCCTATTATAGTATATTCCTAATTCCTATTGGGTTGAGTGAAAAAATGGAAACTCATTAATGACTGAAAATATAAATAATATTTTAATTTTAATGCCACAGGTTCCGATTAAATATAGGAATACATAAAGTAAATAATACTACCTACATAGCTCTGAATTACAACTCTTCAATACTGGACATTTCAATCCTGATTTTCCAGTGTAGCAATATAATTGTTCCAAATAATGCCTTGACCTTGACCCCCTTGACCTTTTACTTTGAAAAACAAAGATCTGTCAAAAATAATGGGTAATGGGTAATGTTGTACGTGACGGGAGCACAGTAAACTTTTGGTCTATATTCTGTGCAGTAAACCCACTCTGAGTCAGGCTAATTTGAATGCATCCTGAGCGTAAACTCGTTTTCGTTTATTCTCCCCGTGTGCATTATACTTGTCGGACTACCCGCCGTCGCTCGTTAACGTATTTAGAAAACTTTACTAAAGAGGTGTGTTAAAAATTAGTCTTTGAAAATAATTACGTAAGGTGTGCGTACATTTTCTTATTGTTATTATTTTTATTATCGTAGATTTATGATGATTAGAAATCCGGCAAGGTTAATCGGGAGATGGAATTGCTATAAACCTAGCGTGGTACAAATCTTGCAAGTGCGCGCACAATCGGAAGTTCCTGCGACTGGAAGTAAACCATCAATTGCTGAGAAGAAACATCCAACTAATATGGAGAAAAGATTCATAGTATGGATGGGAAAGTACAAAACTATAGATGAGGTTCCAGACTTTGTTCCGTAAGTACCTGTGCCTGCAGATTATTCTATTTTCAATTATTTAATTTCACGGTATGATATCTCCCAACCACAATGATTTATCCAACATGTGAAACTATAGATATTAAAGGCGACAATCAATCATTCAACAAATAATCTCACAATGTATTTATCACCCTTCAATAGCTTTGAACCAAAATATATTATTTCTAATTGGAAAATAACTTTCCTACTTGAATATCATATTTGAAGGGTAAATCTATTTAGATACAATTTTATGTCATCCAAATGTATAAATTTGGAGTTACTCTAAATCTAACATTATTACATGGTAGCCTGATGTAATTTTTTGTTAACTGCCTTAGTTAAGTTATCATTACGCCTTAGTTAGTATATAATTAAGTTGTGTAGATTTTAATTTAATAAAGTATTACCACAATGAATCACATATATTTTTGATTAAAATAAACCTACCCTTTGGCTTTTACGAAGATGTTGTACTAATAAATTTTGTGAACCTGTATCTATTAGAGCTTATTTGATTTTCAGAGTCTGCACTTAACACACTTTTATCAAAACTCTAATAGTTCGTTGTGTGACCTGACTACTCTATTGACTAGTGAATGCTTTTTGGAATAGGTACTCATTCATTTGCAGGTGTTTTTTTAATCAGATTTATTTCAATGCATCTTCAGATTAAAAGATGGTAGACCTCTTTTCATATAAGACAATCAGATTAGTATGTGAAAGCCGTGCGGACGAGGCACATACTAATTCGATTGTCTTTCTTATATGAAAAGAAGTTGACACTCGCTCAACTCAGCTTAGCTTTCTAATAAAGGTGGAGGAATACAGTGCAGCCCAATTTTCCAATCAGTGATTAAGATGAAATCTGTGTCAAGCAGATCCGAATCCGTCAGGGGCACCATATTCACACATGTTAGAGGAACTTCAACATAATGGGAATGAGTAATAAATAATATCGTCAAGGTGCATGCAGCAAGTAATATATGTTACATACTAGGGTGACTAGCAGTTAGTGCTGTTAGGCCCTGTAGCTGGATATATTAACCGCTAACATGGGTATAGTGTCTGCTATTAACCATTGCCTGTTGCTTTTCATACGATTTAGTTATTTTTGGAAGCTGAAAATGGCAAAACCTCACGCTGCATTTTTGAATCGGCTAAATCCAAGATACTGGTCCCATTGCATATTTACGTTTAAATAGTAAGTATTAAATAAGATATTACACTTTAAACTTCCGAAAAATGCACTGCATATTTTGACATTTCATAGGCAATATATGAGGTTAGGTTAGGTTATTAGGTTTGGTTTGTTTAATTTAGATTACTATTATTTTAGTTAGATTAAATTAACAGGACGTTAAATTATATAGTAAAATACTTATTTTCATTATATGAACAACGGGACCATCATCTTGGATTATTCCGTGATGCACCGAATGTGGGTTCTGCCGAATGTCGAATTCGGCCGAAATTTGGTTAAATTTCGTGTGCTTTTGCCCGATGAACAGGTCAGATCGCTATCACGAAAACATGTGTAATTGTTTATTTACTCTGTGTTTTTTAATTAATTGAGTGGCACAACGTAGTTCTGAATAGTTATAGAATATTGTATATTAAAATTTATTATTTTATTTTATTAAAGCATATCGTTGATACTTGTTGTGGTTTCTTTTCTAGAGAATAAAAAACAATCCATTCACACGTTACCTATTTACTTATAAATCAACATTTTTTTAGATTTCATTTTAAATTAAATTTCTTTATACTTTTCCATTTTTTATTTAAATCCTACTTATTTAATATTTTATAAATGTGAAAGTTTAGATGGATGGATGAATGTTTGCTACTCAATCACACCAGAACGACCGAATGGATCTGGATGAAATTTGGTACAGAGATAGATTATTGTCTGAAAAAGCACATCACCAGAACGACCGAACGGATCTGGATGAAATTTGGTACAGAGATAGATTATTGTCTGAAAAAGCACAAAGAATACATTTTTCCCAGTAATAGGTTTCTGTGGGATGAAATCGAAGTCTACACGAACAAAATCGTTGGCAAAAGCTAATTAATTAAAAAGCTACCGAAGTTCGGCAGATTTAAACGAAATTCGTCCGGAGACGAGGTTCGGTAAAAGCTGCCGAAGTTCGGCTATACCGAATGTGAAACAAATTTCGGTACATCTCTACAAAACACAAAAATTAAACATCAAAAATATAATTGCTGTCAAAAAAAATAAAATTGATGTAAGAAAATTTAAATTTCAATGTATCTTGCTGTTATGCAACCCCAATGTTAAATAATGTATATACAGCAAAATCTCCTTAAATCAAAATTCAGGAGACCCAAAAAAAAAGCATTTTGAATTTGCCGGGACCCCGTTAATTCGAAATTCAAAGTAAAATAGAAATCTCAATGTGATCATTAAATTCGTCAAAAAATAGTAAAACTCATGAAAAAGCCTTTATTGTGCTAATACAAAGATCGTGATATATATTTATATTACTAAATTACACAATATTGACATTTTTTGCAAAATTGCGAAAGAATCAAAACATTTTTTAAGTTTATTTCAATAAAATTTTGAATTATGTGAACTAAAATGTATTGATTTATGGCAAAAGGGGCTAAAATTGTTTCAAATCACGGGGTTTTCAATTTATAGGGGTTAATCTACTACGAAATTAACATTTTGGGACTTGTGAGTAGAATGTCCGAGCATCAAGCACCAAAATCCCTGCTGAACTCAAGGCCAATAGGGCGAAGGAGCTTAGGAAGGCCAAAATTAAGCTGGAGTGACAACGTCCTCAAAGACATCTCTGCCTCAGAGCTTCGGAACTGGAGAGAGTTGGCACTAAGCCGAGATGAGTGGAGGAAGATTATTGCGGAGGCCAAGACCCACCAAGGGTTGTAGTGCCAAGAGTGATGATGATAATGATGAGTCTTACAAATTTCGAACTATCGGGGTTATACTGTAGAATATTTCTACACATTAAATTATATCTAAATATATTTTTAAATAATCTGTACTGTTTTTTTTATGCTGGCAATGAAGAAACACAGCACTACTTGATGAAGATCTAGCATATTCATAATATAGATACAGTTATTATTAAAAGTTCATAATAAATTTCTCTCAACAGCTTGAAGCTGCCTACCAGCATAGCTTAGACCTAGTTTGAAAATATGATTACAAAATATATTTTAAAATATGTTGGCATTTTTTTATAAAAGTAACATTTTTTCAATTTGATTTTACTATCTTGCAGCGATGATTGCATGCTTACCTACCGATCTAAAAGTCCAGGATTAGATCTCAGAACGTCATGCTTTTTTAGTAGAAGATTACTGAAAAACATAATGCACCACCAGAAAGCAGTTGGCGATACTGATTGCTTTTTATCGGTGTTTCCATACCAATTGCTTTTGCTAAGTAGTGTAGTAGCTGCGATATTTTATTGTGTTATATTATAGCAGCCAATCCGCTTTATTGAAAAATCAATTTTATGATGCTGAAAATATAATTTATTACTATAAAAATAGGAAGTGGTTTACCACAGTATATCCTAACAAATTCTCGTAAAATAATAAACTAATTTATCATTCCGGCAATGTACAATGTAAGCCTGCCACCTGGCGACAGATTACGTGTTTTGCCTTACTGGTGATTATTTAAAAGCATCCTTTTAGATAATGCCATTCATATTTTAAGTGACTGACACTGTGTGCATTAGTTGGTTAATACAACTAGCAGACTATGATAGGTGTCCCGTAGTTTAGATCCTAACTTAACCAATATATTAAATCTAATTTTGTCACAATATTCAAAATAATGTATGCAATGAGAAAACATTTTTTTAATACTTACACAACCAACTGCTTGATTTCAAAAGCTTGTCAATTTGCAGTCAACTGGATTTTTAAATGATTAGCTGGACAATTAGTACATAATACCTACGTATGTATATAAATAAATTCATCTAGCTCAGGTCTCAGTTCATTAGCCAAAGATAAAAATAGTTTGAATCTGTTAAAATAATTTGCATTTTGTTTTTGCAGGGTTGAAACTCTGGACAAAGCAAAAAATAAAGCTCGTATTCGCATTGCAAACTACATGATGCTGTTGACTGTTATAGCATGCGGAGTAATGGTTTACCTGGGTAAGAAATCTGCTGCGGAAGGTAATTCTGTATTTAATGAAAATCTGGCCTGGCACAAGCAAATGAAAGAAGACTATGAAAAACAAAACAAAAAATAATTATGTTATTTATATAAATAAATGGAGAACTCGGGAAAGAAATATGAATTTCCAAAAACTTACCTTTCAGTACTGTGTCTATACAATTGTGATTCAGCTGCATGAAGATAAAAATATTAATGGCACGAATAACACTAGAGAAATTTAATATAATGGTCAGGTCAATTTTTTTAAGTGATCTTCGGTATTGATATTTTTTTCCTGTGGCCTTCATATGATGTGTAAATATGATCTGGGTGACAACAGTTTGTTATAGATTTAAACATATTTTTCAGTATAGATTTTATTGTATGGAAATAAAAACGAAATATAATTTTTAAATATCTTGTTTTTTAATGTTTATATGTAACTATTTTAAAAATTATGTTCTGTTTCAACCTTATATCAAGTAGGTATTCTGGAAAATTCCTACATTTTTTACGTTTCTAGTGCTAGATTCTAGTGTCAAAATATTTCTGTGTTTTCCCCTTTTGGCCCTTTAAAATATCAAGAGTTACCATCAAAACATTTTTTATGCTGCATACATTTCATAAGAAAAAATAAACTATCATTGACACTAAAAACATAAAAACTTGCATACGATTTTTATAGTAAAAAACAAACCAACATATTCTGAAAATAACAACATTTCTATTTTCATGATTGTTACCCTAACACTCAAAAATAGAGAAGAGCCAAGACGTCTATCGTAGGTCAATATTCCTATCATTGAGACGAAAATATAAGCTTTAATTTAATATTTGAAATCTTTGAATGAAGAATTTTGTCGATGCACATATATGTGAAACAAACTGATTCCTACCAACTTTTAAAATAATATTAATACAGCAGACTCCCAATTTTCCGGCGTCGCATTATCTAGGTTATGGATTATTATGGGCAGTAAAAGATTGTGTTTTTTTTTTGGAAAAATTTTGAAATTCATAAAATGTAAAAATATTTTTTCTATCAACTAATCACGTAAATAAAATATCAAGCTCATGAAGTTACGAAAAATTGTAAACATCCCGAAACATGAAATTTCAAAAATTTTACTGTCAATAACAAGAGCACATCATGAGTCTAACTGCTAATGTAAATATCCACCTAAGTGATGTGTTATGAACTTGTCTATTCTATTATTTCGTATGCCCAATATTGTATTTTCATGCTATATAACTGTATTTGTACTAGATGTATTTTTTTTGCCATTTTAATAATTTAAAGTCGTGTGTAAATTTTGCATTAGTGATATCGCGCAACAAGTGAACATCCTATTTTAAAATATATATGTGCGGCAAAAGCAAAGTATTTTTTTAAACAGCTGAATTTAACTGGAGATTTCGACGCATCATCTGGGTAGTCAACAAGATTTTAAAAAGTCATTCGATTCATCAAATTTTTATCACAGATGAACAAAGTTTAAAAATCCTTTCCAAGATTTTTTATTATTTATCTATTTTATTATCTTATTTTATATTTTCAGTATTGTATTTTCACGCGAAACAGCTACTAGGCGCAAACAGCAAGAACAATGAAGCACGACTTGTATTAAAACATATATTTGGGAGAAAAATCTAAATTAAATCTGGCAGAACATTATGAAATATTAAAATCTGAATATTTTAATATATAATATTGTGATATTATGAGATATATTTCGATTTCTTTTCAAAATGTACGCTTAGGAAGAAGTCATGCTTCATGTTCTTACACACGCCACTGACGATTATATGTATTTTTTTTTCCAATTTGGAGTTGCTTGTTTGTAATTATTTTACGAATTTTTCTTTTTGCAAAGATTATCCCGGTATTTTTTCCCTATTGCCCCAAATAATCGAGAGCTTACTATACTTATTTTATACATTTGTTAAAAATTTAAATTTTAGATAAAATTGCAGATCGCAATGACTGATTTGCGTGGTAGAAAGCTGTTTGACATCCATGTCGCTTTGACATCAAACTAACAGGTTTTTTAAGAACATTCACCAAAATCCATATATGTGTAACAAAATATAATTTTGATTTAAGAGGATTTACATGACACTAACAGTTAATCAATCGGCTATCACTGATTTCTTGCTGCTAGGCCCTGAGGGCAGGTATGCAGGCCTCTGCATGGTCATTGGTGCCCACTACTCAGCCTTTGGTGTCTGCGATTGGTTATTGGCCATGATAGTAGCCACTACGCAGCTATTAGTGGCTTTTACTTTGTTTGTTTTGGTTTTTACTTTATGAAACTGGTAATAATGCTTCTCTACCTTCTCGAGTGTCCCGCAAGGATCTAACCTGGGTCCATTGTTGTTTTCGATTTTTATGAATAATATAAAAAATGTAATTTTAAACTCGCGCTTTCTGTTATCTGCGGATGACTTAAACCTTTTCTTAAAGGTGTCAACTTTGGACAGTTTTCATTTTCTCCAAGCAGATATATCAAATATATGTGAATGGGGAAGACGAAATAAATTTTTGTTTAATGTTTCCAAGTGTTCGGTTACATCCTTCACTAGGGCCCAAAAAACTCTATTATGTAGTGCCGTCCGTTATCCAGAATATACATGTGAGATAGCATCTCCTTTCCGGCCCGCGTCATCTTCGTGCGTAAGTACCCTCCTTCCCCTTTTCTCCCTTTATTGGTAGCCCTGTTTCCTTTTCCTTTATTACACCAGGCAGGCGGAAGCCATTTTGGTTCAATTGACATCGATATTCCGCCACGTGTACACGCGTCGTAATTCGTGTTAAAAATCTTTCGTGCATTTTTAGAGAAAAATATGGCATCAAATAGTGATTCGGATGTTCGCCGGGCGCAATCTAAGAAACATCGCGAAATTGAGTCGCGCCGTCGATCGAATGAGGGCGACATCGAGTCGCGCTATCGATCAAAACAACGTAAAGTTGCGTCGCGCCGCCCATCAAAAGTGGCGAGAGGGAAAAGATCGCGCAAGCGCGATTCGAGTGACTCGTCCTCTCGGAGTGACGATAGGAAAACGTCCCACTCCCGCGATCTCCGGAGATTGTCTCGGCAAATCAGAGATTTGCAGAGAATAGTGATGAGGCGCGAAATGCCGGAGAGAATTGAGCACGAGTCCGACGCCTCTGGCGTGTCGCAAGAAGCACCCTCCGCGAGCCAAGATAACCACCATCCAAGCCAAGATAACCGCCATCCGAGCCAGGTGGTGTTTCAGATGCCAGCCCCTGCGACAGAATTGGCCGAGCCGCGAAATCCGAGACCGTCGGCTCACATGCTCGCAGCGATTGAAGGCCTGCAAAGATTCAACTCGGCAGAATGGTCAGATGTGCGCTACGCTAAAACGCTTAAGGCCTATGTAGCGGAGCCGGGCTTCAAGGATTTGGAGCCGAATATCGAGCTGACAGCGGTGAACGCGTCGTCGACGCAATTGGCGGCGACAGAGAGGGTGCTCGCGGCCGCTGCACACGCTGTGCTCAAGGAGCGGGATGTGCTCCAAAACAGTCTCCAGAGGCTTATCGATTGGGCTCACGACGACCCGCAGGAGTTTACTCCCGAGAACCTCGTGGAAAAGGTTGAAAGTATATTCGGAGGACAGAGCGACTTCAACCGCTGTTCTGACGACCTTCTGCAAATAGTTTGCGGCAAGAGGTTAGGGAGAACTTGGCAGCTGTGAGGCAGGAGTCTACATCCAACAAGCGACTTTCCGTTGGTGGGACCTTTCGTGGGCCATTTCGTACCCAGCGGGCAGACCCTGGACGAAATCCCCAAATGTATCCCTCGAATCAGAGAGGAAGGCCACAAGCCTACGGCCGACCCACGCGAGGGCAGACCTCGCGCCGTCGCGCCAATAACAAATGACGATTTACGAGCGGGACGGTTAGTGGAATATCTTCAGAAATGGCAGGATCTTCACGCACCCACCGTCATTCTAAAGATGATAACAGGATATCGAATTCCCTTTTTATCCAAGCCTCCACTAATCAGACCCTCACAGAGCATACGGGCGCAATTCAAGACTCCCGCTACCTCGGCTATGACCCGGCAAATTGTAGGAATGCTAGCTCAGGGGGTCCTGGAACCATCAGACCAGTCCCCAGGTTTTCACTCACAGATGTTCCTGGTAAAGAAGGGCGACGGGTCAGACCGCCCCATCTTCAACTTAAAAGGCCTCAACATCTATGTGCATACAAAACACTTCTTCCTCATTTCGCACAACAAAATCCCAGCATTCCTACAACCAAACGACTGGATGACAAAGATAGACCTGTCGCAAGCATACTTTCATGTATCTGTAAAACCGTCTCAACGAAAATTCCTGCGTTTGTTTTACAGAAACCAGTCCCTTCAGATGACTTGCCTGCCATTCGGCCTTGCCAGTGCACCGCAAGCATTCGCTACGATTTCCAACTGGATCGCAGAGATCTTGAGAAAGAGGGGAATTCGTATTATAGTCTATCTGGACGATTTTCTCCTGGCACATCAGTCCAGAGAAGTATTAGAAAGACAGACTATGGACACTTTAGCCCTACTTCATTCGCTAGGGTGGAAGTCAAACACGGACAAGTGCATCTCCAGCCCGACTCAAACAATAGAATACCTAGGGATTACTTGGGATACCGAGTATGGAATGAAACACCTGTCCCGGAGCAAACGCCAGAAGCTTCAGGCTTCGCTTCAAAAGCTAATAGCAGGGAAGTCTTGGTGCCTGAGACAAGCTCAAACCATCCTGGGTTTACTGAATTTTGCCAGTTTCGTTATTCCCAGGGGGCGCCTGCATTGTCGACACATGCAACTGCAGTTGAATGCGATGCGGAAACGTCCCCCCAACAAAGTAGTTCAGATGAATTGTCAAGTACAGGAAGATCTGCGTTGGTGGCAGAACAATCTCGAGACGAACTCTCCGATTCACATTCCTCCAGCCACCCACTTCATGTCAACAGACGCAGCAGGCACAGGTTGGGGAATTCAAATGGACGACCGTCACATCTCGGGTCTCTGGGCGGAGGAGCAATTGCAGTGGCACAGCAACCAAAAAGAGATGTATGCAATTTTGAAAGCCTTCGAGTATCTGAACGAGAGTTTGAGCAATTCTTCAGTTCTCATTCAATCCGACAACAAAACTGTCTTAGCCTACCTCCGCAACGAGGGCGGGACCAGGTCTATGGCCATGTTACACCTGACATTTCGGATCATGAGGTTGATGGACCAGCACAACATAACCCTGGAGTGTCAATTCCTACCCGGCCGTTACAACGGTCTAGCGGATCATCTGTCGAGAGGCACAAAATTGCCAGAGTGGCATCTTCTCCCACCCGCTACAGAGAACATTTTCAAAGTATGGGGAGTTCCAATGGTGGATCTATTTGCATCACAGACAGCCCATGTGGTGAAGAGCTACGTATCTCTGAACCCCAGGGACAGCCAGGCGTTATTCCACAATGCATTCAGCAGAACGTGGCATTTCCCACTTGCTTGGATCTTCCCACCACCATGCCTCATCCCTCGGGTTCTGACACACATAATGAAGTGCTCAGGAGTATACATGCTAGTGGCCCCCAGATGGCCCAAGGTGTTTTGGTTAGCGGATGTAAGAGTACGAGCCATTGCTCCTCCGATAGAGGTACTGGATCTCCCGAGCACATTAATCGATACATCGACAGGCAGTCACCCTCCCAGGATTCGGGACATGCATCTCGACGTATGGCTGATTGGGGGTGGGAAGAATCCATGAATGACTGGTCCCCAGAGGAGAGAAATTTACTGCTGGCGAGCTGGAGAAAATCTACCTTGAACACTTACAGACAAGCATGGAAAAAATGGAGCGCCTGGACAGCAACAAAAGAAGTCGATCCCAAGAATCCTTCAGGGGCACAACTTGCTCGTTTCCTAGCGCACCTAAAAATTGTAGAGGGACTAGCTCCTAGTACAATTGCCCTTCATAAGTCAGCTATCTCTATGTCTTGTAATCCAGCTAACAGAGAGATCATAAGCAGTCACGCACTTGTGAAGCAAGTGATGAAAGGGATTGCAAACACATCCATCAAGCCCCCAAAACCCCCCATCTGGGACCCTCGGATAGTGAGCACCTGGCTAATGGACAATCTTCCAAAGCCAATTACATTATTTGAAGCCTCAAGACGCTGTGCTACCATACTTCTACTAGCTTCAGGTCGGAGAGTCCATGACCTGACTCTTTTAAGATGTTCCCAAAGTCATTTGGTAGAAACAAGGAACCATATAACGCTTTGGCCAGCTTTTGGATCGAAAACTGATTCTAAGTCACATAGACAGTCAGGTTGGAATCTCTCCAGATCACCAAAGGTAGCACTGGACCCAGTATACTGGGTGAAGCAAGTCTGTGAACTATCAAAAGAGCGTAGAATAGAAGCAGGTAACAGCTCAAACCTCTTCATATCTACTTGTGGCCCGGCAAGACCAGCATCATCGGCAGTGATTGCAGGGTGGGTTAGATCTGTCCTAAAAGATGCGGGAATAAATGCCCCAGCTGGCAGTGCTAGATCCGCAGTAGCATCACTAAGTTGGATTGAGAACTATTCTGTACAAGATATTTTGGAGAGAGGCAATTGGCAATGCGAAAACACCTTCTCAAAGTTTTATAGGAAAGAGATAGAACGCCCTTTAGTTCCAATAAAAAGTTCCATTTCCTTAGCAGCCCTTTTTAACCCTGTAAATTGATCACAATTGACATCGAACTACCACCAGGCGATAACAAACACTTCTCACATGTATATTCTGGATAACGGACGGCACTACATAATATGGGAGTTTTACCTACCATTAAAACTCTTATTATGTTGCCTCCGTTATCCAGAATATACTTAAGCTCTGCATGGTGAGAGCTAATTGAACCAAAATGGCTTCCGCCTGCCTGGTGTAATAAAGGAAAAGGAAACAGGGCTACCAATAAAGGGAGAAAAGGGGAAGGAGGGTACTTACGCACAAAGATGACGCGGGCCGGAAAGGAGATGCTATCTCACATGTATATTCTGGATAACGGAGGCAACATAATAAGAGTTTTAATGGTAGGTAAAACTCCCATATTTTTTCGCTACATCATGAATGACCAAAATCTGACAAGAACATTAAATGTTAAGGATCTAGGTGTTAGATTTGTGAGCAACCTAACATTTCACGATCACATATACGAGACGATCAGTGGTAATGCTTTGAGAATGTTGGGATTTGTTTTGTGTACTGCCAGGGTTTTCGAGAATATCCACGTACTGAGAACTCTTCATAACTCCTTGGTGCAAAGTAGACTCGAGAGTGGCTCGGTGATCTGGGGGCCACATGAGAGCAAGTACTCTCTTATGGTGGAGAAAGTCCAAAAAAAGTTTCTGAGATATCTCTACTTGAGAGAGTACGGGCATTATCCTTGGCTTCACCCAACTGAGTTTCTCCAGGGTATGCTTAATAGTCTAGAGACTAGAAGGAATGTGTATTTGATTACACATTTTTATCGATTGTTGCGCGGTATGATCGATAATACTGAAATTATGCAGAGCATTGGTTTGTATGTTCCTGATAATTACCTTAGAATTTGTTTCACATTCCAATATACAGGACCAACCTGCCGATGGTTGTGCCTGTTGGAAGAGCTACAGCTATGCTGAACAAAATTGCTTTGGATATTGATATATTCCATGTGTCTTGAGGGGGTTTTCCGAAGCAGGATTCTCCTACACCTTTGACAAGATTGTATATATTTTTTTAATTGTTATATATAATTATATCTTCATAATATGTATGCATTGAATTTATTGAATAAATGTACATATTATTGAATAAAAATAAATTGAAATTGAATAATAGCAAAACCACGCACCTGCATACGGCATTTTTGAATCAGTCATAATATATATATATATTATATATGATATGTCGCCGTGTACGCTATCGAAAGTTTGACATATTTTCCACCGAATATATGCCATATATTATAACTTAGAAATTAAATGTAAAGATATAGTTGCCTGCAGACAAAAAAATTGACATAAGAAAATAAAAATTTCGATGTACCTATCTCACCTTCTAATTGACTCGAAAAGCACCCTAAATGGCTGGATGCAACACCTCAATTTGGTATTGATAGTAGCGAAAATTATTGATTACGTGCAATATGGATTTGTGCCATTAGATATTTTATCTAAAATAGGCCAGGCAAAACGCAATATGGATTTGTGCCATTAGATATTGTATCTAAAATATAGGCCAGACAAAACATCGTAAGGATCACAACGAATACTGTGTCGCTTAAGATACGCAGTAAAATAATAAGTGTAATCAAATATCTCCCCATGGAATTCAAAAACATTTTCAACATTAATTGTTACCTACCCCTAAAATTTTCAGATATTTTTTTAAAAGATTTCAATGTCGGGTTCCGTCTTTCTAAGAAGGATAATATTTATGAGACAATAAAAAATGTGACAGGAGAGGGAGCAGGTTTTGGCAACAGAATCTGTTACAAAAATCACGCAGCAGAAAGAGAAAAATGCAAGGAAAACTTTTTGACTAACCTGAAAAATAAAATAGTGCCGCTGTCCCTTTGTGCAAGCTTCAATCTGCAGAGAGTTCTAACGACTGCGCGGGGAAAGCGTGAATTTATATTACTGCAGAAAATATGTTTTCTATAATAAAAGTTTTTATGAGAGTGGGACAAAGAAAGGCCATTATTATCTTTGGGTGAATCTGATGGAATATGTGGATGTGACATTTTTTTTTTAAATTGAGATGCTAACACAAAATACGTGCGGCATCAATATTCCATTATTTTAATATTTTCTGAGGTAACCCTTCATCCCTTTTACATTCAACCTGAGAGAATATATAATATATTCTCGAGGGTATGCTTGGCTACAATAGTCTAGAGACTAGAAGGAATGTGTATTTGATTACACATTTTTATCGATTGTTGCGCGGTATGATAGATAATCCTGAAATTATGCAGAGCATTGGTTTGTATGTTCGTAATAATTACGTTAGACATCGTCAGCATAGATTGTTTCACATTCCAATATACAGGACCAACCTGCCAATGGTTATGCCTGTTGGAAGAGCCACAGCTATGCTGAACAAAATCGCTTTGGATATAGATATATTCCATGTGTCTGAGGGGGTTTTCCGAAGTAGGATTCTCTTACACCTTTGACCAGGTCATTTTTAATTGTTTAATAATAAATATTATTATTTTAATATATAAGATATGTATGTGTGTATATGTATATTTTTAGATATAACGTCATAATATGTATGTGTTACAGTGAATCTGATTTTCTAGTGAGTCCATCATTCACTGGCATTTTAGAGAAAGTATATTCAAGGTCATTCTTATCATATTCAAAGAGTTTTTCACCAATAGAAATGAATACAATATTTTAACTTGCACTTACTAGTGAATTTATTGGTTTCCGAACTGTCAAAAATTTAATTTGACAAGTCTGAAATCCGTTTCCGTAAAAATCTATGCTTTTAAACGAACTTTTATTTATCCAAATTGAAACAACCGGGCCTTGAATAACAATTTAATAAGTCATTGCGTGAACAAGGTTCTTACTGCATTATTAATTTCTTCTGTGCAAATCAACATTATGTAGGTAACGGATATTATTAAAATAGTCATTTTGAAGTGTTGAAAGTTTCGTCTGCACCAATTCTTCATTATATGATTTTATAACAAGATTCTAATGGCACATGGACCTTGTTTTTCAAAATTTATTTTGCGTTTTGTGTCTCATTCTACACTAGTCTAGTCCAAAGTCATCACAAAGCGACAGTATTTCTAATTTTTATCCTTTGAGCGATAGCATATTCTCTATTCTGTGGCGATAGTTCTGTTTCTCGAACTGTCACACTTCTGGACTGGTCTTTGATATTCAATGATTAGTTTAGGTAGGTAACTAAAACGTAATATATTTTTAAAATTTTAATCGCGAACACTTACGAAATTCTGATCATCTTATAATTCAAAAGACAGTCGATTAAACTCATAAAAATGATACGGTGCGAGCAAGCTTCACGTCTTCAAGTTTGCGAACTTAAAAACCGCGCACTTTATGTTGTACGTCTACCACCCGTGCTTACACGTGCGCGAACAAGAAACGCAAACGACATTAGACACATTTTTGATAAAAAGATAGAAAATTGGAAATGCGGAAGAATCTGAATGAATTCAAATGTAAATGATGACTTAGAATCTCTTTGATTTTTGTATTTTTCGCATCGAGTGTTTGTTACTTGACGCACTTTTAAAGGTTCATTTAAAATTAATAATACCGGGTGTATGTTTATTTATGTTTCTATATTTGTAAGAAGTAAACTTTTGTTGTATTGTTATAAAAAAAACATATTTAATAAACTTAATTGACAAAATACATATTCATTAATAAAAATTTTCCCTTAACCCCCCAACCTCGTTTTGTTCCGGCAGTCGTCAGATATCATAAAAAACCTGAGTGCGCGATCTTTCAGCCGACACCTTACTTCGCGATTCGTATTCGTTTTGCGGTGCCGCTGTCCTATTTTAATTTAGGAGTTAAAATAGGACCGCAAAATGAATAAAAATCGTCTAGTGTAGTGCCGCCTTTATACTTTCTACGCTTTAAGAATTACGTGTACAAATTGATGGTTTCACCGATATATTGTCTATGCTTTGAGTAATGTATTTTCACGGATTATGTGTAGTGAATCTGAGAATTCGTTGATTTAGATGTTTTCACTGCCCCCACTCTGCCCGACCGGGAAAAGTACATTTTTACTAGTGAAAGTATAGTCTCACTAAAAATGCAAATTCGCTGTAACATATGCACTGAATATAAAGTTTGTAATATACATATTATGGAATAAATTAAAATTAAAATTGAAATTGAATTGAAAAAACATATTTATATACATATTGGCGCACTTGCGGTGAGTTGTGATTTTGAAAGACCGCTTCTCACGCTTTCCGGAAAGGCAACTAAAAGGGCGTTAGTGATTATTTCGAACTTTAGAGGAGAAAAAAAGTTTTGTCAATATTTATTTTCTTTATTTTGGATAAACAAATATGGAAATTGTTTAATAAAATAAATATTGACAAAATCAGATTCTTGTGTTTTTCTGTAAAGTTAATCACTAGCACCCTTTTGGCTGAGGACCCTCGATATGTTTTTCTTTTCTATAGGAAACCATTTTCTTTTGAATTTAAGAAGTTTTATTGTAATCTACTTCCATTGCAGTTTTCTTGATGGGGAATAAGATTTTGTAGTATCATTTATTAGAGCACTTTCAATTTTAATTTGTGCGTTGTTGGCATTCCTATTGGTATCGAGCTGCTGAGATATTCTTCAAGGTATGTGTGCTAGTGTCCACACTTTTTCTGGGTTCTGAGCTCCAGTCTCTTCTTCTGAGATATGGTCTGACACTCTGCTGTTTGGTTCTGAAGAATCCTCATTAGTAATAATTAATACTACTCTTCCCATGAATTGCCAAGTTGTATGTATATGGTCTGACACTTTGCTATTCAGTTCTGAAGAATCCTCGTTTGTAATCCTTAATACTGTTCTTCCCATGAATTGCCAAGTTATAACATGATGAACTCTATGTCTTCATAGTTTTTTTTCAAACACGAGGTTTTACAGAAAAGTGGGTTGTGGACACAAGTCTTTTTCCATCGCATCGAAAATTTCTTCTCGCTTACTAATCTAATTCAAATCACATCCACAACACATACTCAAACACAAAATTACACAAAAAGTGTACATTTTTTATTTATTTATTATATTTTTACTGCTGTGCATGTGTTATGTAATAATGCAATGTTTTATGAATCCAAAAATCAGAATATTCCACCATCTGTGGAACCTAGCAACAGCAATTGGTGACCGCTGATTACTTACCAGTAGGTGAATATTAAAATAACTGTTTTCATAAAAAATGGAAAAAACATATTTGGGTTGAAAACCCTTAAATAGGACAAATATTGTATTGTATTCAGCTACATGTGGTTTCAGATACAAAGATTAATTCTAATGATGTCAGGATGTTTTACATTAAATAGTGAAACTAATTTGGCAACAGTAAACAATTTATTTTAAAAGCTATATAATTATCTAATAAAAAATATTATCAAAACCGATCTACGTATAAAAAAATGCCATGAGACATCACAATATTGACCAATTCATGTTATATTTCAATAGTTTCATAAGATGTTCCAAACACATTTAATTCTACAAATTCTAACTAGGCTTATAGTAGTTTCTGCATCTTTCATTGAAAACTTTTAGAGTCCTTTCTTTGATAACTTCTTCGACACTCAATTCAGACTGTAGTAGTCTTAACTGTAAAAAAATAATATATTATAACATAATATTTAAATAAAAGATAATATTATTGAGGAGGCCAAGACCCACCAAGGGTTGTAGTGTCAAGAATGATGAAGAATATTTAATAACAATATTTCCATAATTTTAATAGAATATACATTTTTATATGGAGATCCCATTCTGCTTCACACTCAAAATGCAATTACGTATTTGAACTGATATTTTTTTTTACATTTTAAATACACTAAACACAATCCAATGACTGCAGAAAATTGTGGAGAATAGCAGAAGGTAGATATAAAATAGAAGAATAATGTTAAACTTATATTAAGGCTGCACTTCAATTTTGCAAACTGTCAAATTTGACATATTGCGTCAATGGATTTCAAGACGGGACCGAGATGCCGTCTGAACCCAATATTGGATAAACATTGCACATTCGTTGTATATTAACATATTCATTGCTAGAGATAAAAGTTATGATAGAAAGAGATAATCATATATATATTTTTCGATGTCGAGCGCAAATGGAATATACATTAGGGTGTGTCACTTTGTATGGCGAAAAAAATAACTTTTTATTTTTAAACTTAATAGTTATCAAAAGTTGCACTGCATTTATAACTATATAAAAATGTAAAAAAAGTTGCAATTCAAGTATACTTTTGGCTCGTTGTAGCAAGCCAAATATTCTGAAAATGTTGGTTTTTAGTGATTTTTCAGAGGTAATAAAAGTGATGTTTTCTTCTACATAATTCTTATCAGATTACTTAATTTCGTTAATATATATACAGATAATATATTAAAACAAAAATTTACTGCAAATTTTAAGCTGAATTATTTTAAAAAAAAATTATAAAACAAATAATTTTCCAAAAAGAGTATTTTTAAAGACAGCTAAAGATATTTTTTAGAATTAAACATTGGCATAATTTTCCTGAAATTCTGCTTGGCTGCAATAAAACCTTCTCTAACTGTTTACCTTACGACAGAACCTGCAGCTACAGTCGTCAATTTAAGGCATCCACACATTTCCCTGCCACACACAATCAGTAGATTTCTTTCTACTGACTGTGTGTGCCAAGGACTTGGGAATATCGAATATTCGGACATTTCGTTCGACAAAAACTGTCCTCAGCTCTTCACTTTATAAGTACATAGCTTATAAGTGGTAGTTAAGTCAGTATAAGTTTCTCATCCTGCCAGGAAATCATGTCGCAATAATGATCGCTCTCAAAATTGATTTGTGGTATCACAAAAGATCTCGACAATGATTTTTGCGAGGCACGAGCTTTCGTATACCCTATTCTATTACAATTTTGTTGTCATTTGTCAACATTTGATGCCTCCCTAATATCACTCAGTGTAGCCGAAGCAATAGCAGCGCCTGCTCTGTGCGATACGCCATAACGATCACATACTTCAGCCAACTTTTCGATTTTTTTTTGTATTTTCTCAAAATTCTCTTCCTTTAACTATGTTTCCAATGCCTATGCATCTGAAAGTTCTTTGGTCTTCAAGAAATGGGTGGTCTTTAATCGGAACAGTTTTATTTTTTCCACATTTACAAGAAGAATATTTTTTGTATTTGCACGCAGCAATGTCAAAAAGAATTGTTGATTTAGTTATAAAGTCTTCTATTTGATATAAATACGATTGACTTTTTGGTTCTTTGTTGAATTTTTTCTATAGTAGCCTATACTGTTTGCAATATGATAATAGAAGCTGGCTCACAATGCTTACATTTTTCCAAACTTCAAGAACGGTTCGAGCCACTTGAGAAGTGAGGACTTTTGCTTGTGGTTCTAAACTACTCGACCGTTTCATTTCATGACGCGCCCACTCATAATGTCTTTAAACATCTCCATAAGTTGGTAACATATAACAAGTTTTGAATTTTTCAGCATATTTCTCAAAAATACGTAATTTCGTACGACCTCCGGTTTCTTTTGAACTTGACGGATTCGATCCCATTGTGATTCGTTTCATGAATGAATTAAACACTTAAATTTATTACGTATAATATGTAGAAACTTTACGGCGGTTGAAAACAAGTAAGCAAACAAATACAACCGTTCGATATGGAGTCTGACCTGATGAGGCGCGCATAACGGGAGCGCGACCCGAAACAAGCTGAAATTGCCCGAACGAGGGCAGGTATTTAACGCTAACAGATTATCAAAGTGAACTTAAATATGGCGTTATCCTTATGCTGGCTATATTATTATTAGAAAAAAGCATTTAATTACTAATACAATTGGTAAATACAAAAAATATATTGTTCTGATTGGAATGTTATTTTGCAACTTTTTCTATATTTCAAGGCCTTTTAACTAGCCAAAAGTACCAGTATTAAGGAAAACTGTAAATACAGCATTTAATAACATATAAAAATGCAACTTTTGAATTATTTTTTTTGAATTTGAATTAAATTTGAAAAATCGAAAGTCGAAAAAAGTGACACATCCTAATATACATGGAACCCAGGCACCACTGCAATACATCTTTTTTTCACATTTATGTCAAAATCTTTTCTTAAATGTTGACAAATATTTGTAATTTTTTGAGTCAAATCATTATTTTCTGTATACAATTTAAAAAACATATTAATAATTCTGCACTGTATATCGTAATATGAAACTCTAAAAATAATTACAAGTTAGATGACCACGCGCATCACGACATGTAGCCGTTTTCTTGACCTTGTGTTGAACCTCGTATTGTCGAGGCTGGACTAATCATCGCACAATGAAAGAAGTGATGTGAAATAACCAACAAATTCATATAAAAGCTTTTTATATGGGCGATATCATTTGCTTTCGATAATATAATATTAATAATTCATATAAAAGCAAATTTGGGAAATACGTCTTCAAAAATAATGAACAGCCGCAAAGTCATATCCGCCGCTACCATGCGGATAATGATTTCAAAACTACTAACATTTGTTGGCATATTTCATACTTCGGATTTTTTTTAAATAGTAATGAACGTGTTTTTAATAAAAAAACTAACTTTTAAATAGTGGTTGAATATTCAAAGTGTAGGAGGAAATAAAATATATTCTTTAAAATCATATCTTTATATGAATAAAATGCATTTTATCATCAAAAAATTTCTTGCAAATTTAAAAAATTAACTTTATTAACCATTAGAGGGCTGAGAAGCGCGACGGCGCTCTTTGTTGTTTGAGCCAAAAGCGCGGCGAGCGCCATCACGTCTCATGAGTGATCGTGCAATCTTTGATACATGTCAAATGGTTGGCAGTTGATGGTAGTGTGTTTATCCGTAGAAAGTGCAGAGTTACCATCTATGTATGATCTTTTTATTATAATTTCTGTTATTTGTGCAAAAACATCATTTATTTATTCTATTTTTTAAGCCCATAAAAATTACGATGTATTCCGAAGAAATAGATGATTTCAGTAAGAATTTGTTGAAAAAAAATTTTCCCCTTATGCAAGTTTTTTCTTTTCTCTCTATGATAAGTATGATGCAATAAATGGTGATATAAATTTTTTATTGAAGTAATAACATTATTATTTTTTTTTAATTTTTGAAATTGTTGAAGGTTTTTTTATTGAAATAATTATAATTTTTTTATTTTTTTTTTTGAAATTTTTGTAATAATTGAAAGTTTTTTTTAAATAATTATAAAATCTCTATTTAAAGTTTGTTTTTACTCGTAAGAAAAATTTATGGTTAAACGTTCCACAGTTTATTCATTTATTTGCAAAAATATCGTATAAATTTTTATTAATTTTAATTAATACATTAAAAATGTATTAGTGTGTGAAATTTTTATTAAAATATATTAAATAAAAATTATGAAAGATATATAAATATTTAAAAAAAACACCTCTTTTCATCGTTTTTTGTTCAGCAGATTTGAATAGTATATAGAAAAACGGTCAGCACTCAAATGGTTAATATTGAACATTTCTTAATTATTTTAATACAGATTTATCATCATAATGTAAGCTTTAATGTGAAAAAAAGCATTCTGTAACTATTGAAAGTCACTGAAAATTAACTTTTAGCCGCAGCTTGTCGATTAGTGCTTATATTTTCTTAATTATTTATATATGAACACCTTTATATATGAACAAATATTCTACCTAAGGCATCGTCAATCATCATTAAAAAAAATGCAGTCTATTTTCGAAAAAAAATGCCAACATACGCATTTGCAGTGAACGTCCAGCCTTAATAATGTTTAATTTATATAAAGGGTATAAAAGCAAAGGTAACCATATCCAAAAAAAATAAACAATGTTTTAAATGGGATCACTAAGGATCACTAATTTAGAATGTAGTAAATTTGAGATTTTATAGGATCTAACCCTTCCAAAATCATGTTCCCAAATCACTATTGAAAGTAAAGGCAGCAATATCCACCTCAATCAAGCAACCCCCAAGGATGTGTCATGTGCAAAATGGTCGCTTTATACAAAAATGAGAATTGATGTCAATTTTAGACTGAAATTATTATTCAAAACTATTATACATCATAAAGCAATTTCCAATTATGGAAATAGCAAAAGCAATGATGTCCATTATTTGGTAGCAAACAGCAATATCCATACATAAAAGGAAAACTGAGATAACAATTGTTTTTAAAAACTTATTCCCAATAAGGTGTATGTTTCATAGATTCTAGAGGAATATCCTTGAGTAGTGAGAGTTTTTTTGTATTTATCTCAGAAACACCTCAATGGGATATTACTGATTTGCTTTCATACTTCTCATATAACTTATTAATATTTTAAATTTAAAAATTAAAGTGTTTTAAATGCGGTAAAAAATAATCAGAAATGGATAATAATAATGTCTACAATATCACCTTTGTTTGTTCTGCCTTCAGATGTTTTAATAAATCTATGTCATCGTTAGAATGTTCCTTTTCATCTTTCAGCTGCTTAACTTTTTCAGCACTTGTCAGGATACATTTTTTAATCGCTATATCCCGCTGCGAATGACCATTTTGTATTTGTGAGAAAAGGTCCTTGCACTTTGCCGGAGCATCTACTTGACTTCGAAATGAATCGGTGGGAATCGAAGTATTCAAAGTGTAAATTAATTTGTCATCGAGAATTCTCATTTTGTTCAATATATCCTGAAAAATAAATAATAAAAATGATACAACTTTTTTAAAATTTCTTTGTAAATTTTTGTTTAAAAAGTAGCTAAACTCGGTAGTTATTTGATATTTGTATCCGATTGTATCAATTGTTTAGTAATTGAAATATAACTGTCGTCTAGAATCAATGGTTGCCTGTCGAATCGAAGAAAAATCAGTTATCATCATCGACGCAATCAGATACAAATCTCAAATAATAGTTAATGTCACTAGTTTAAATAGAATCATATCACTAAATATCAATGTGATCTCAATAACCGGCGCCCATTGTGTCTCCTAAATAAATTTCATAACAAGCTATGTACAATCAAACAGCAATTTAAAATATAAACAATAGTAAAATTTGTGGGTGATGTAACAGATATTACTAGTTATGCATATTTACCGTGGAAGATCTTATTATATGGATATTTATCACTATACTCAGAATTTGTAAGATGTTACTTCATAAATGCTTTGGATTACAGATTATTACAACCTTACTTCTTACAGATAAGTGATTTTGTCGTGATACAAAACAAATATTCAATACAATAACACTGGACCTGAACCCAACACTGGCATGTATGATCTATTTTGATTTATACTAAATTGAACTTTGAAATACACACATTGAGTTAAATTTATCACAACTTTACTTTCGAGAGGAGCAGTCCCTCTCATCATCAGGTATAATTTATAACTAAGCTAAATATGTACAGAATTTTTTTCATCTTATTCGAGTTGGCCAGAATTCTTTTGGGAATGGGAAAATGTCAAGGATCGGAGATATTTTTTGCATATTGTTTACGAGCGTTTTCCCTGAATTTAAGTTTTTTTTGGATTTCACCGGTTTCCAAACTGTTCATTATCAATCCTCTGTGAGGAACTGTGGAGTAGTTTTAGTATGCGTAACAAGCGCGGATCCAGGTGGGGGGGGTCATGACCTCCCCCTGGGCTGAGTCCAGGACCTAGGTGAACCTGGACCCAGCCCTAAATTATAACTTCTTGTGACTTGACCACGACTATGTGGCCCCCTCCTGGCGCCAAAACTGGATCCGCTCTTGAGTGTAATGTGTGTGTATTACAAAGTTGAATTTAGTATAAATCAAAATAACGTTGCACCACAAAGTAATTGCCATATCAATCAATAATATGTATGATCTAATTTATTTAGTTCACCTGGTCGAAGTTCTGATTGCCACCCTAATTTTGAAACTTCAAGCCACCACGCATTTTTAATAATGTGTTAAAAATCCAACACTTTCTGAATTAAAAATCATAAAATTGATGTAGATGAAACGTTATGATTCGAGAATATATCGTTACAAAGTTATTCAATTTTATCCCGATATAAATGCTTCATATTTCAATAAATAAAGTGCAAACACTCTTATATTTGAATATTTATGATGAAGAAAGGTTTGAAATAACTCAACTGTACCTGAAATTGTAAAAAGTCTTGACATTCCATATTTTTCTGTTAATAACTATTATTGTAAAGTTACGCACACATAACCTCCACGACTAAATTGGACTAAATACTGATAAGCACGAAAACGAAACGCCGCTTAAATCCACAGAATAGAGAGATACCGAACTCATAGAAAAGAGAATATGCTGTAGAATAGAGGCAATATAGAATATGCTTAACTTCATAGACAATAAGAATAAGGCATAGAAAAGAGACAATATAGAGTAAGAGCATAGAAAAGAGAAATACAAAGAATAAAGGCGCCCATTCACTGATAGTGGATAATAAGGATAAAGATAATAGATTTATAGGATATATAGGTTCAGGTCATCGTTAAGAAAATGGATGTTGTGAATGAGTGAATTTTTTAATGATGATAAGGTATCTGCAAGAATATCAGCATCAATGTTAGGGTCAGCACAATACATATTGTATGTGCAACACAACCTTGTGATGGGAGAAAAGTAACCAATATTATTAGTGTGCTGGCTCATTCTAAAGAACTCATGGTTTCTTATACGGGGTTTAACATGCAAATTTATGTCAGATAGAGAAAGAAAATCAATAGCTCCACTGAGAATCCTGTATAGCACAACAAGATCGGATATTTTCCTTCGGGACTCAAGTTTGTGCATCTTGAAAAAGGCGGTCGATTTTCGTAGCTGTGAAGGTTTTTGTGTTGATCAGCTTTGTATGACAAGATACGTAGAAACTTTTTTCGCACTCTTTCGATTTTCGTAACATGTGCTGTGTAACAAGTTGACCAAATAATTAATGTCGACATGTATGACGAAATAGAGACGATACAACACATAGAAAAGAAACACAACGCATCTTTGCAAAGACGGCTACCAAATGTCACAATGTCACAGGGTTTTCATGAAATTTTAACCTCCGCCTCATACCCCACCGCTGACAAGCCAGATCCCCCTCCCCTTCCTCAAAATCAAAAGTATTTTGTTTTACAGAGGCACAGAACCAAAATTATTTCGATTTACAAAGGCGACAATATAAAAGGTAAGATATGTATATGTGTGGAAGCGGTGTTGCCTAGTATTTTTTCCACAACCTCCACCCCCTTGTCATCATACACTGTCAGTTCCACTGGCTACACTCTTTTATTTTCTAAAAGTGTCAAAGTTATAGAACTGATGCACTTGTAGAAGTAGATTAGGCGGTCTAGACACATGTAAAGTACTCAGAGTATCGTAAACTCTAAGAAATACAAAAAAATCCCTCCAAAGCCATCAAATTAGATAACAATATATCGCCAATGATATTGGAACGTTATAACGTAATTTATGTGATTCAAAAATCTTATAAACAATAAATCCCTCAATTCTTTACGGTCTGGCATAATTAATTGTAAATGGCATATCTTTATATTACCGAACCGGTATATTATTCTCATGTTATCGTCATAAAATGCATATCTTTCCATATTGACAATGCGCCGTGCAAAATTACAATGAGCTTAAGGCGGGACATACAATTTTCAAGCTGTCAAAAGCGGCGATATGCATCGATAGATCATGCTACTTCAATACGAGATCGAGACATGAACAAACGTCATATCAGATAAACCTTGCACGAGCGTATTATTTATATGTCATGCAAGACAGAAAGATTGCGAGGAAATGAGACAACCATACGGAGTACCGACGTATAAAATATGTGGGAACGCAAGTCATGCTCGCGCACTATTATTAGAATTTTAAATGTTTTAAGTCTAGAATTTACAAAAGCGTATTTATATTTCTCCAATAATTTATTGATATGGGGATATCAAATGGGCTCAGTGAGAAGACGAATATAAATCGTTTATTCAATAAAAAAAGCATCGTCAATAAAATAGTTCAAAACATCAGTGTCAATATCACAATTAGCAGGTGTCCGTATCAAAGGTAATCATAAAAATGTCAGGCACTAGAGGTCTCTGAATGTATTCTTAAAACTATCACTATACACTAGATGGTCCTCGCGGAGGCTCGACGCGAGGAGGGCGGTGATGGCGAGGGCGGCGCAGTGGGCGGCAGTGGACTCGCGGAGCGGGTGCGGCTCGACGCGAGGAGGGCGGTGATGGCGAGGGCGGCGCCGTGGGTGGCAGTGGCCTCGCGGAGCGGGTACGGCTCAACGCGAGGAAGGCGACAATGGCGTGGGCGGCAGCTAGCCGCAAGGCGAGCGGCCGCAATTTGGACGGCGGCAGGGTGGCCGCGATTTAGTGGGCGGCAGGGCGGCCGCGTTGTAGTGGGCAGCAGCGCAGTGGGCAGCAGCGCAGTGGGCAGCAGCGCAGTGGGCAGTAGCGCAGTGGGCAGCAGCGCAGTGGGCAGCAGCGCAGTGGGCGGCGGATGCCTCGCGGAGCGGGTGCGTCTCAACGCGAGGTGTCGTGGCGACTGGCCACGAGGTAGGCGGTAACAGCGAAGGGCGACGCCGAGCCAAGCAGCAGGGCGGCGGATAAATTATTCCGCGGCAATAATAGCGGTGGTAGTGGCAGATGTGGGCCGCGACAGGGGCAGCGGCAGGCCGTTATTCAGCGGCGGCGGACATCGCTTTTACTCCGCCAGGCGGCGGAGTGGGGGGGGTGGCCGAGCCCGTACGTGGAGCGAGAAGGACACTACATTAACGTAGGCGGGCGGATCTACCTTGGCGGCGTTTCGTCCCATCAATCTCGCACGCATCATTATGTATTATAAAAAATAGTAAACAACAATTTTTCTTATATCACTGTCTTTTAATTTAAAACTTATGTCGCATAAGCAGATTTAGATATTATTTTGACTTCCGACTGAAATGTTAAAACATCTATGAATTAAACTTAATTCAAATATTTTTTTATCTGAAATAAACAAAAAACTACTCCAACAATTTGTATTGAATTAAAAAGAAAATTAACAACCAAATATCTATATTTTAAAAATTATGTCGTAAATTTATATCTTACTTGACTTTATAAATTACAATGACATCTTCGCGAATATACCGCCGTCGGCAAGGTCACCAAAGCACGCATATGACAGACAATCTGACGCAAGTTCAATGTGATTTTATCAGTAGAAAAGCAAAATAATATCAAACTAGTTAAAAAAAAAAACTCATTTTCTGCGACGAATAGATTGCTTTCGAATATATAACATGGTATTATTTTGAACTAATGTCAAATTTGGCATAAAAACACGTTTTAAAGTGATTTTTTTATGAAAAAGTGTGTGGACTATAGAGAAACGTCCGCCTCTCCCGCACGGCACGCGGCATCTGATTCAAAACTGCGCTATTTCTTGACACATTTCACACTTTAGAATTTTTATTTTAAAATAATAATTAACGTATTTTTAATAAAAAATGTAGCTTTTTGTAACTACAATGTAATACTACATTATACTGAAGTGCACACTTCACACGTTTGTAAGTGAACTGCACACTATAAACTATACACTTCAAATTTCATACTTCAAACTGCACACTTCAAATCGCAAACTTTAAACTGCACACCACAATTTTTATACTTCAAAGTACACACTTCAAACTGTACACTTCAAATTATGCCATACTTCAAACTGCACATTTCAATTTTGTGAAAAATTTTGTCCTATATTTAAGCCAGTTGATGTAGCTAAAACGCCTTTTTTGAAATCACACCTTTTTAATTTTAATGTACGCCTCAAACTACACACGACGATAAACGACTTTTTGAAATCTCTCTCCCGTCAGAAATAATTTTTGCAGGATTTGATCTGGGGATAAAAATAGCTATAATGTGTAGAAAATGTAATTCATTTTACGCGGAAGGTGATGAAAAAACTAGAGGATAAACATTAAATTATTTATATACTGTAAATAATTTATTAAATAATTGCTGAAATAGATTTACATAAGAGGAATATTCAAGCTCATAGGTACTGGAAGGTGAAATTCTTTTATGTCTTCTAGTTTAGAAATAATTCATCGACTATTTCCTGATTCACTTCCAGAAAGTGGAGAATAATGAAAATGTAGATTTTTTTGCGATGAGTGAATAATTAATAATTATTGTGATAATTTGTGAAATACCTCTTAGAAAATTAACTTAAAATTAAGAGTTTTCTCTTTTAAAATCGCTTGGAAATGTGTTTTATATAAAATGACGGAATCACCCGTAGGTACCCGAATGCCCGAACCCATCACCATAGATAAGCCCATCACCATCATCCTTGTCCTTTGTCTTTGATCGCAGACTACCATTGTCTATGAAACAAACTACTCTAATGGAGGAGGATTCCTTTCAGTCATTTCGTTTGAATTTCATATAAATTCGTCACCATTTCAGCTTTTAGAGCCTTGTCGTGTGGATAAAGCACCATTTATATACTCACGCATTCAATATATCGTGAGACGACAAACCTATCAAGCGTAAGTTGTATATTTAATTATTTGTCACATTGTCAACTCATGCAAGGCCATAAGGTGAGTTTCTTCACAAATGTTGATTTAGGTTTCATTAGTTTATGTTATATCATTAAATATTACTTATAAATCACACCAACTTTACGGGCTGTATACATTTGTTAAATATCTTATATACCCTAGCTTTTTTACTAAATCTACGTTATTTTTAGTGACTGGTGTCACGTTTTTGGCTTATTTTGTATCGGATGTTTCCTTACTGCTATTATTATGTGATTAATACTTACGAAAAACCATAATATATTTAAATTCCGCCGCAGTGGTTACATAAGATATTGATATTGGCTGCCACTAAATATTAAGGATTAAAAAAATCGATTTTGTTTGCTTTTTTTTTACAGAATCAATATCAGGAGCTACTTAGGTATTATTAAAATATTTTTGCTGATAATTATAGGTATCAAAAAAATTATGTTTTCCATATTAATTTTTATCAAAAATTTAGATAGGTTGATTAGATCTTCCTTCATTCTTGGTGGCTTCTGACTTTATTGCGGTTATTTCTTTTTTGAATTTGATAAGGGAAATAACTGTTAGTTAAAAGAGTTTGTCTCGTCAGCTTTTATAAAAGGGTAATTATTGTTTGTTTCAGATGTCGGGCAGTCATAAGAATCAATACAAGAGTACAGGACTCACCCCTGATGAATTGAGGAGGAGACGAGAGGAAGAAGGAATACAGTTAAGAAAACAAAGGCGAGAACAACAATTGTTTAAAAGACGGAATGTAACTCTACCTCCTTCAAATGTGACAGATCTGTCTCTTCAGGTGTGTGTGGATAAACCCCTTTGGATTTCTTTTATTTGAAAATTATGGATATTTAAAATTTTTCTCGTTCAGTATATGTGGAAAAAGTAGTATTGTTTTGAATAATATCACATGTTCATTTCATAATGGTACATGTGCAACAGGTTATTCGCCTTACAATATCCTCGAAAATTGAAATTATAGTTTACTCAAAGCCCCAACAATATTATTTGAATAAATAAAAAGAGCAGGAGGTACACGTTTTGCCAGTTTTAATTTAACTCGCTACATTCAAACATTTCCAATTATCATATTGAATTAACTTTTAGAACTTTTTATTTCCCTTGGGCTTGATCATCTATGGTGTACTCTGTAAATTACTCGGCTTCTATTATCTAAGCTATTCAACTATTCAAGATTCAACATTCCAAATGCTATTCGTGTAACTTGCAAAAAACACTATTCTAGAAATATCTTGTGCCTATATTTTTAAATATTAACCTTTTAAATCTTCATCTTTCTTGCACGGTCCCAACTCATTGCCTTATTGTAGGCTGTTGGGATCGGCTCTTCTCCTTCTCAGGCTGTATCTTCGGTTCTGGGTATTGCACCCAGGAGCTCTTTGGTCTTCCTCTAGATGGCTGTCAATGAAGCTCCATAGACATTGCCTGCTTCACCGTGTGGTCTGGTGATCTCCGTTTTAGGCGTATAAACTGTTAATACAGTTTTGCAAGATACCTGTAATAATAAATTAAAAATGTGCCCCCATCTCTCGGCTGTCGTTCCTCCAGTTCCTCTAACCTCCTGTGTGAGAAACCTGCCTACTGGACTAAGGGGACCGCATATATTTTTATCTTAAATTATATTAATTTTTTTATAGTGCATACAGTTTTATTACAATTTTTTTCTAGTCTATTAAAACAATAAAATACATAACTTACATAATTGTGTTATACATAGTACCTACCTCTCCATTATTATACTACTGCAAACTAGTAGACAATGTCCGCAAACGAATTAAGTCGTCTCATACCTACTATATTCCGCGGCGGACTGCGCGGAGAACAAAACACACGTGCGGACAATCTGTCAAATGTGGCATATTGCAATCAAAAACACGAGACGCGACGTCACCGATTTTACGTTGACGTAAGTTCCGCAGGCGGGGAACCAAATAGATTCCAAAACGAGCGTTCCGCCGGCGGCGGCGGTACGATTGATGATCCGGATGATTGGACAAAATATTTATAACAACACCAATAATAATTAGCGTTTTTTTGTAAAACAGCTGTTGGACGTAAAAGCAACACGCATTATCTATACCTATAAAACTCAATGTCTGTCTGTTCTCTATACAAATCTAGACCGTTTATTCGGTCTGACCCAAATTTTGCATACTTATTCTTTAGGACCTGGCGGATGACATAGATGACATTTCCCCCCTTCCCTAATATATTTTCCATGCAAATCTGTATCGTTTGACCGATCTCAAATTTTGCATACTTATTCTTTAGAGCCGGGTGGATAACATAAAGGACATTTCTGCCCGTGTACCGTAACGTAAATCTATACCGTTTGACCGATCTCAAATTTTGCATACTTATTCTTTAGAGCCGGGTGGATAACATAAAGGACATTTCTGCCCGTGTACCGTAACGTAAATCTGTACCGTTTGACCGATCTCAAATTTTGCATACTTATTCTTTAGAGCCGGGTGGATAACATAAAGGACATTTCTGCCCTCCCCTGAAATATTTTCCATGCAAATCTGTACCATTCGACCGATCTGATCCAAATTTTGTATACTAATTCTTTAAGACCTGGCAGGTAACATTCCACTCTCCTCCTTTACCCCTTCTTCTCTCCTTGATATACTGTACTGTATATCAAGGGGAGAAGAAGGGGATGTATTATTTAGGACCTGGCGGAAAACATAGTTCACATTTCTCTCCTGGACATCCCATCCATGCCACCCTAGATTAAATGGAAACATTGTTTTTTTTAGAGACTATGCAAAACAATAGAACCTTTGTTTCCTCTCACAAACTTATTTTTTTACTTAATCCTTAACCCGTGCAACGCCGGTTAGTAATGAATAAAATTAGATAATTAACAATATTAGAATTGGACGTGTATATAATAATTAATAAAATTAGTGACATCTCACTTATATATTAAAAGGTGTATTGAAAGATTACTAGTATTTGTCGAATATTTGTATATTTTTTATTATAATATTACTTTCAATGCTTGTGCTATATCTTTTCACTCTACATTAATATTTTTAAAATTTCTATTATATTATGTTTTTCTTATGCTTCTGCTTTTTATATACATACTTGCTTTTTACTTTATATTATAACTTTATACATTTGTATATTTTAAGTATTTTCTTTTCTCTTTAAACTATCTCTATATTCTGATTATGTACACTTACCTATCTATTGTAAAAGCCCTATAAGGCGTTAATTAATAAATAAATAAAATAAATAAAGTAGTTTTATGTATGATTTAATTATAGTACATATTGCACGCCTGGAATAATTCTTTTTTATCCCTTAGTTTCTTTACTGAATAAATTTTATTAATTTATGTTTTTACAGGACGATATGAATGGATCGGCTACTTCAGGGGGCATAACCGAAGCTATGGTGGAAGCTCTGTACAGTGAGAGCGTGGAAGATCAGGTGGCTGCAACACAGAAGTTCCGTAAACTCCTCAGCCGGGAACCACACCCACCAATTGATGAGGTCATCAAAACAGGAATCGTACCACGATTTGTTGAATTGCTGCAGAACAATTCAAATTGTACCTTGCAGGTTGGTCAGATGCATTTCTACTATGCTAGTTATGAAAACTAGCAGTAAAGCAATTGCCAATTGCTTGCTTGCTGGGCCCAGCGGGCAGCTATATGTGGCCGATATAATTCAGGTAATGACCTGTTATAGTCTTATACAGTTGTCACTCTGTAATGAAATTCCCTATAATGAAAAACTCTATAACATAAATGAACCAGACTTGTTTGGTTTTCTATAAAAACCCATGTTTGAATTAATTTCTATAACAAAATGCCTCTATCTATAGGGAAAAAATTACATAATACATTCCCGCCTAATTAGGGACACCTGGAAAAACTGTTTCCTGGAATTATTCTACCACCGGGCACATAGAACTATGAATGCATTGTTCCGTACCATCTATACAGATAACTGTGTTTTATATAGATTCAATATTCTGTAGATGTCTTTTCTTTTTATTTTTTATTCTTAAAATAGGTAATATAATAACTGTTATATTTCCTAATATATACAATGTAAAATATCAGTATATCAAATTTCTAATCAAAAGCACGTATCACGAACTTTCTTAGTTTTTTTTTATTTTTAAATCATATTTATTCGTCCCTAATATCTCCCGGCAGACTCACATACAACTTCATCCCACTGTACATCACAGATGTTTGCAATCTTCTTTTCCTTCTGAATGGCAATCTTATTTCATCTTTTCTTCTTGTACAATGGTCATGGTCTCAGCAACATTCATTAAATTTCATTAGTTTGAAATTCAAAAATTTTTTAAATAAACTTTAAACAAAATTCGTTACAGTATTTCCCAATATCTATAAATAAATAAATATATATATATAAATAAATATCGACAACCATCTTTCAACTGGCATTCATTTGGTGATTCATATTCATTCTTAAATATGGCAAATAATAAAAGCAAATTTTTGAGTAAAAATTAAAAAGTTTCTTTGATTCATGCCGTAGAGCGAGGCCAAAAAAGTGATCTCAGGGGACGTTTTGGACTCACACCCTAAACCAAAAGCAAGGAGCAAGTGCTGCAAGCTGAAGACTGTTTGTAGATGAATCGTGTGGTATAAAAGAAAAAGCAGCAAATCCAAGAAACTAAGAAAACATTTTGAATGCAGTCGCTGAGGATTACTAATTTAAAATGTAATGAATTCTAGATTTTATGTTCTATCCTTCTTCCTTCCCTTCCAAAATCATTTTTCCTATAAATTTATAGGCTATGTTTCCTATAAAATTTTGAATTCAGTACATTGTATATTTGTAATTCTCAGTGAATGCATTCAATTTTTTTTGGATATTGCTGCCTTTGCTTTTATATCCCACAATTATTATGCTTTATTTAAACAGATGCAAGTTAATTTTGTTCCTCATTCCTTATTATTTAAAACTTTCCATAACTAAACAAATTGCTTGATCTCCTGGATTTCATCATAGAGAGTGACATATATAGTCGGTATATACGTATTTATACACTATAACAGGCCATGAAGTCAAATTACTGTACTAAAAACACCTAAGCTTCAGAAAAATGGATTTTGAACTCATTTTGAATCCATCGGGTATAGAGCGACCACCATAGCCGTCCGCAAGGCCAAGCAACAAGCAGTTAGTGATAACCAGATAAGAAAACATTTGATCTACTGCTAGTGTATATAATATTTCTATTCATTAATATCCTTATATTATTGTATTGCTGTTTTTTACTGGCAACGCGTGCATTACATGTAACAACGTTTTTGAAGCCTTAATATTTTGTATAGATTTTTAATCAAAGACCACTGTTAGTTTAAAAAATTCATCTAAGTATACAAGGCTGATATTTCAATCATTCAATATGGATAGGACGAGATAAAAAGCTGCAGCCATTGTCAATCATACAAAACATTAAAAAAAAAAATTGAGGGTGAAGATTTCCATTTTATTATAGTTTCTAAACTCTTTGAAAATTAATTTTTGTCACTGATAAATACATATACGGAATCCTCCATTATAATGCACTTTGCTTAGCACAGAACTATAAAATTATATTGCCTATTTGAAGAATTAAACTATATTTGTGTGGTACATGTTTAATGTTTAAGTAAACGACAAAATGGATGCTGAGAATAATAGAATTTCTTATACTATTAATAAGAATTGAATAATTTTTTCTACAGAATTAACTTGTACATATTCCAAAAAATGATGATTAATCACAATTTTCATGCGTAAATTTCAGATTTTACTGATAAAACTTTGATTAATTAATAATTTATTTTTTTAAAGTGAATTAAATGGCTTGTCACTCAGTAACAATATTTTAAAATTAAAAAAAATAGTAAGTTAAGAAAATTAATGAACTTTTTTAATGTGCCAAAATGTTATTAATTTAAAAAAATATGTTGAAAATAGTTTGAAGCAGCGTGGGCTCTGACCAATATAGCATCGGGCACATCAGCACAGACTCGAATGGTAATGGAAGCCGGAGCGGTAGGTGTGTTTGTGGTGCTACTGGGCAGCCCTCATGAGGATGTGTGCGAGCAGGCTGTATGGGCACTTGGGAACATTGCAGGAGATTCCCCGCATTGCAGGGATCATGTGCTCAGTGCTGGGATTCTCCCGCCCCTACTGCAGTAAGTGTAATTTTTATGAAAAGCAAAACAATACACAGTAGGTGCCGTTTTTTTTATATTCAGCAGTTGCTAGCGTCAACCGCATATTGAGTTCAATTTCTAGTGGATGAAAGTAAACATAAAAAAAACATGTAAAATAATACTGCGAAGTTACGAAGTGAGACTGATAAAAATCACGTATTCAAAATTGCGTAAATCTGGGCAAAATTTTGCATATAAATGAATATTAATTGTGTTTGATTGGGACCAAGGACTAACAAAAAAACTCTAGTTTAGAAGACATATACTTAATAAAAATTCTAGTTCTTTATACTCTTTACACAACACGTCTCCAATCCTAAGTTTGATCCCGCTAATGGCCAGAAAAATCTTCTCCACCACATAACCCACTAGTAATAGGCTGAAAAATTCTGTATTTAGCTTAGTTATTACACCTGAAAATGAGAGGGACTGTGGCTCCACTATAGTGTGACAAAAATAACTCAATCGTGTATTAAAAGTTTAATTTAGTGTAAATTAAAATAATCATGTTGCACCATAAAGTAACTGCCATATTAAACAATAATAAACAGTTTAAATCTATGCATCGGTGTTGTGATTAGTTAAAATTTTCTACTTAGGGCCGGTTGTATGATCAGTAGTTAAAGTAATAGTTAAGCAAAAAAATATTTTTTACGAAAATGGGTATTTTGATTGGTGAAAAATGCAATGTATGCTTTTTTCTTAACTATTAATTTACTCCTGATCAAACAACCGACCCTTAATTCAAAATCAAGCTAGTATACTGTTTGCTGATTAGTAGAGATTTTAAAATTAGTGATTTTGAAAAATTAAAATAATTATTATAGAATGTGTTTGGTATTTGTTTTATGCATGAATTGCAAAAAAATAGTTTTTACTTGAAAATTGGTATGAAAAAATTCATGCATGCTACCTTTGTGTAGATCATAGAAATTATTTTGGATAATAGAAATGCTAGATATTAGAATCAAAATCTCCGAAAACTGATGTGATCCTATAGACAAACAACTGGCACCTACTTTTGAAAATTTCTAATTACATATCTATTTTTTAACAATAATTTTCTTTTGTATTTTATTCTTCTAGCCCTTGGTATAAATAATCAGCAGTAATTTTTTTTTATATTCTCAGCTCATTATTTATTTTCTCATTTCTGAATACCATAAATATTTATTAATTGTTGTTTTGTTATTGCTTTTTTCTTATCAATCGTTGTTATATATTTCCAGGCCTGTAATACATTTGTAACACTAACTTTTTTGACTCAACAAGTCTCTGTTTCTCATTAATTTATTTTGATGTGTCTGAATTCACTTCAATTCACATATGTTATCTATGGTTTTGAGCATTCTCTGAATACACTAAAATATCAGCAAGATTTTTCAGTTCTTACACTGGTAAACATAGACAGTGAAAATATGTGTTTAATATAGAGTAAATGTTAAAAAAGGTGTGTGTATATGTTCTTATAATTTGTGTTAATTATTTTGATACAAATATTTTTTGATCTTGGAGTGAATTAATTTGAATGAATGAATTTCCTTTATTTACTATGGGTAAATTTGCTTTGACAGATAATTTTTTTGAAATACGAGCGAAAAGCATTGCGCTTGTAAGTCGAGGTTCCACTATACTCAAGATTTTAGCATAAATTTATTAATCTTAAGAAGTTGATGTGTTATGAATAGATTCAGGGATTCTCAAAAATTACTGGTCTTTTGTTATGTCTGGTTACACTGGTCTTGTCTTGTGTTTTATTAGTACATTCATATACATTGCAAAAATGTATGTATTGTAGAAATTGAACAAAATTATTCTCCATTTTATACAAGACTTTTTATAAAATGTTATTTTTGAGAGCGTTGAATATGTATGTATCACAAAATTATATATAATTGATATAATATTGAAGGTTGCTTGACAAGACATCCTCCAGACTTTCGATGACTAGGAATGCTGTGTGGGCATTATCAAATCTCTGCAGAGGTAAAAATCCTCCACCTGATTTTGAGAAAGTATCTCCAGGTAGGTGATCAGTTTATCTTCATATTTTTTTGTCAATATTATATTATGTCCTTACATATGAAATTGGCGTTTTGCCATGCTGGCAAATTTGATCTCAAATATCTTCTCTTTGGTTAGGAATTCCAAATCCAAATTTATACAGCTATTTACTCATGTATTTGTGTTTTGAAAATTATAATTAATTTGTTTTTTCCTCAATTGTTTTTTTCTTTGCGTCACTCAGTTTACAAAATGAAAAACTTGAAATATTGCGTTATTTACGAGTACGAGTTCCACCGTGGCACCAGTGCTGCAGAAACGGCTCGAAGGATTAATGATGTGTATGGCGACGGTGCCGCAAAAGAAAACACAGTGCGTTTTTGGTTCCAACGTTTTCGTTCTGGAAATTTCGACCTGCAGAACAAGCCCCGTGGACGGCCGGAGACCAAAGTTGATAATGAAGAATTGAAGGCTATTGTGGAAGCGGATCCATCGCAAACCACATCCGAGTTAGCTGCAGGCTGCGGTGTTAGTGATAAAACTGTTTTAATCCACTTGAAGCAAATTGGTAAGGTGAAAAAGCTTGAAAGGTGGGTACCTCACGAATTGAGTGAAGCAAATCAACAAACGCGCGTTGACTGCTGAGTTGCATTACTCAACCGGCACAATAATGAAGGGATTTTAAATCGAATCATTACCTGTGATAAAAAGTGGATCCTGTACGATAATCAGAAGCGCTCATCGCAATGGCTGAACCCTGCCAAACCAGCCAAACCATGCCCCAAGCGAAAATTGACTCCAAAAAAGGTACTTGTGAGCGTTTGGTGGAATAGTGCTGGTGTCGTTCACTACAGCTTTCTTAAATCTGGCCAGACGATTACGGCAGATGTCTATTGTCAGCAACTGCAAACCATGATGGAAAAGCTAGCTGCTAAACAACCGAGGCTGGTTAATCGCTCTAGGCCACTGCTGCTTCATGATAACGCTAGACCACACACTGCACAACAGACGGCTACCAAATTAGAGGAGCTTCAATTGGAATGTCTAAGACATCCACCGTACTCTCCAGACCTTGCCCCAACAGATTACCATTTTTTCGAAATTTGGATAACTTCTTGCAAAGGAAAAAATTCAACTCCGATGGGGCAGTCCAAACCGCCTTCAAAGATTTTATTGATTCCCGTCCGAATGGTTTTTTTAGTAAAGGGATCGATGAACTACCTATGAGATGGCAAAAGTGCATAGATAGCAATGGTGCATACTTTGATTAAATAAATATATTATAATAAAAAAAATCGGCTTTATGTTCCTCCCATACTAAACGCCAATTTCATATGTAAGGACCTAATAGTAATTTCAAAAACACTTTTTCAATCTCATAGTCACTACGAGATACATATAATAAATAGACTACATTAAATTGTATGTTTTTACAGGCTTAGAGGTTTTATCTCGATTGTTATTTCATAATGATCCAGATGTTTTAAGTGATGCATGTTGGGCATTGTCTTATTTATCCGATGGACCTAATGAAAAAATCCAAGCAGTTATTGAAGCTGGCGTGTGTCGAAGGCTTGTGGAATTATTAAGGTAAGTAATTAAATGAATACAAGTCGGTAATTGGTCATTTTCGATTTTTTTTATAGGAAATCCTAACAGAATCACTGAAAATTACCTATGAGATATTTTCATTCCCTTCAAAGAAACAACAAATAAATCTCAGTCAATGAGAAAAAGACACAACATTTAACAAAGAAAGGAATATCATAAAACTTTCAGTTCTGGGCGTGCAACTGGTTAAATTCGTATTTTGCAAATATAATAAATTATAAAATAATAGGGTCATTCTCTTGTTTGGTACAAAATCCCAACAGTAATAAACAACTCTGTCACAACATTAATTTTTATTTTTTTATTTGTTAACTTGTTGAGGGCCTAAAAATTCCAAAGCAACATATAGGCAAGGGCCGTAAATTTTCGGAATTTTTTGTGATTTTTCTTTTTACGAAAAAACCATGAAAACATGCGTAAATTAAAAAAAAAACACACACATTCATATTATTTTATCGTAAGTGTCGAAATGCAATGATTTTTTTATCAAAAAATTAAAAAAAATAATCTTTTTTTGAATTCCGATAATGTTGCCAACCCGACATTTTCCGAAAAATAATAATTAAACCATTTGCCGAAAATTAATATTTACTACATACACTACTATTATTATTTGATATCCTACCTAAAAATTTTCTTCTGTGTGGTATATTTTGTCGCACGGCACGGCACACAACGGAACATCACACTCAAAACACATATAACATGTTTCCTTCCGTTGCTTTCGTGCCGCGCACACAAAACACTACGCCATTGTTTCACTTTAAATTTTGAAGCATATGATCCACATTTAACACACACATTTCTCAAATAAACGCAACATAAATAATGTATTTTTGTTAATAAATCACTGTTTGTATCAAATTGCACCATAAACCAAGAAATATCGCGAATATATGTATATATTATCCGCGCGTAGATCCGTGTTCCAACTGTGATTGCTGGGCGCGAACTGAAGAAATAAAAAACCCTTCCTATCGACATGACAACGGAATCACGTGATTTTTGCATGTACCATACACGTGAACGTCTTTCGCGCGCTGGGCACATGACGACGGAATAGATCGACACGGCGACAGACACGTGATTTTTGCATGTACCACGCATGTGTCTTTCGCGTACTAAGGACGTGACGACGACGGAATATTATTTCATTATATAATTTTCGATCGTACAACATGAGTTTAGGGCGACATCTATAACTTTTCTATACGATTTTGACGACCGAAAAACTTCTACTTTGAGTGTTGATTTAAGCTATAATCGGCCATGTTTTTGAGTCGAAAATGGAACGACAGGTCACAACAGGATTTCTCTATTGGGAAAAAATTACGTTTTTCAAATTCGATACGCGGCCGTCGATAAATAATTTATTTTGTGCCTGTCGGATATATCCGACGCGGCCCCTGGGGACAGTCGCGCTCCGTCGGATATATGCGACGCGGCCCCAGGCTCATTAAATACGTATTATGTGAAGGTATCATCAAACCTATATTATTAAACAAAACAAAAATTAAAATTTTTAAATACCACCAGATACAATAAAATGGACAGGGACAATTTTTCTACAACAAAAAGGGAAAGACCCAACAGCGTTAATGCAGAAATATTATTAAATGAAGCTAGAATTCCAGTATGTTACTTGATAATGGCTCACGATCAATAAAGAAATTATTAATTTCCTATTTATTATGCACTATTATAACATTAATTTGATGATTTCATTTTAAATTTTCAGTCACAACCAAACAAACGTGGTTTCTGCCGCCTTACGTGCAGTGGGAAATATTGTCACAGGAGATGACGCACAGACACAAGTAGTTCTTAACTGTTCTGTTCTTCCATTTTTATTGAACCTCCTCGGAGATATTGGAGAAGATGTAAGGAAAGAAGCTTGCTGGACCCTCAGCAATATTACAGCTGGTAATCGTCAGCAGATACAAGCTGTTATAGAAGCAAATATTTTCCCCATCTTGATAAACGTTCTCGGCAAAGCAGACTTCAAAACTCGAAAGGAAGCTGCTTGGGCGATAACCAACGCTACCAGTGGGGGCTCTGTAGACCAAATAAGGTAATAACGAAACACTATCCTCTCTTCATTTTGTCTTTCTATTTTTTTATATGCATATAAATTAAAATACAGGCAGGCTTCCAGTTATCCGAGATGGAAGATGAAAGAAACTCCAGGAAAATTGATTTCGTGGTTAAGGCTGGACATCTGATTTGCAAACCGTCAAATGTGTCGAATTCCATCAATAGATCATGCTATTTCAAGATGTGCTATCTAAACTTAACATTGCACTTTCGTTATATATTTACATGTTCGTTGCTCTGAAGAGGAGGGTTTTGATAAGAAGATATGATTATTCATCTCTTTCTTTCAAAACCTTACTCAAATACCCAGACGTCGCCGCAGCACTGCTATTTGTGCCAAAATATATTTTTTTAAACTTTGACAAATGGTTGTGTATTATTTTCTATAAAGAATTTAAGAAACATTAATAATGACAACTTTTTAAATCACAATGATATGAAATGAAAAATAATTCAATGTTAGACACCAACTTGCTTGTTCGCGGCACGTTGCCTTTTTCTTGACTTGTATAGAATCTCGAGTTTTCGACGCTGGACTAATCATAGCAAAACGGAAGAAGTGACGCACTTTCAAGGTTCACATAAAACCTTGTTATAGGGGAGGTATCAATTGCTTTCGATAGTATAATAAATATAATATTAGTTCAAATTAAAGCAAATTAGTCATAGATGTACATCTACTGATTTTGAATAAAAAATAATGAGCAACCGTAAATTGACATGTGCCTCTTCCGCTGGCATGCGAAGAGTGATTTGAAAAATACACCATTTTGTTGACATATATTTCATGCTTTGAATTTTTTTATTATTTTTTTTTTAAAATAATAATTAACATGTTTTTAACAAAAAAAAAAAAACTTTTAAACAGTGTTTGAAGATCAAAGTTCAAAATTCAAAGTGCGTGCGTAAACACGATATTATATTGTTTAAAATTATCTCTTTATATGAATAAAAAGCATTTTAAAATCACCAAAAAACATAAAAAATTGTTGCAAAATTAAAAATTTATGACTTTGTTAATATTTAACATTTCTTATTTAGTTTAGTACAGAATCATGACTGTAAAGTAAGCTTTACTTACTTACCATCACACCGTTTCTCCATGAGGGTAGGCAGGGAGGATAGAGCGCCACACTCTTCTGTCCTGACATACAACTCTTGCCTCATCCACATTCCTAATGCAAGCTCGCCGGTTGTTGAGGCTTCTAAAGGGACCATCTTCCAGTATCTGGTTAATCTGGTCATGGCACGTCTTCTGTGGCCGCCCTCTCTTTAATAGTTTTTAATTAATAAACTTTATATAATTTTGTATGTAAAAAAAACTTATTCTGCGTACCTACATATAAATATTCAGTGAAACTAATCTTGTCTTAGATACTAAAAATGAATATTTTGGCCGTGGCCTATCGATTTATGCTTATATTTTCTTAATTATTGTAAATAATGTTCAGTTTATTACCTTTATATAAGAACAAAGGTTCTTTCTAAGTTATCACCCTAAAAAATGCTGTCTGGCATATATATTCTGATATAAATGAATAATGAAAACCCTTATTTTCATAAAAAAAACCACCAAAATATGCATTTGCAGCGAATGTGCCGCCTTAACTTTATACATGTTTACAGATATCTTGCAGAAAATGGGTGTATTCCTCCTCTATGCGAACTACTCACAGCGATGGATGCGAAGACAGTACAAGTAGCTCTTAATGGCCTTGAAAATATTCTCAAAGTAGGAGATCAAGCCAACCAGCCTGTTAATCCATATGCTGTGTTAATAGAAGAGTGCTATGGTACAGTATTGCTTTCCTTCCCATTCCATTTCATATGCGTTCATTAAATCTCTTTTTACCCACAATGTTCATTAGGTCCTTTCTTTTATAATATATATTATTATTAAAAAATTTATTACATGTGTTATAAAGATTATGATTCTGCCTGGATTTGCGTAATTCTTCAGGTGGATGTCCATATACATTAATGCTTATTAGGTTATTTTCAGTTACATTTAACAAAAAATGATGTCAAAAATAATTTTACTTTATTTTTTTTTGCAGGCTTGGATAAAATTGAGTATCTGCAATCTCATGAAAATATGGAAATCTACCAGAAAGCATTTGACATAATAGAACATTACTTTGGTTCAGAAGAGGTGGATAGTAGAATCGCCCCAAATGTGTCCAGCACCAATGACCAATATCAGTTTAGCGCCGATCAGTCTGTTCCCATGGGCGGATTTCAGTTTTAATTATGCTGTTTTGATCTATCCATTTTATTGAAAGGTGCTTTAAAACATTGTTTTATTAACATTTCTACATCTCTAACATTGTTTTTTAGACATCATATTAAAAAAAAGACATTATTATTTATGATCTGTAAGACTTGTTTTATTTGAGCGATTTAAATTTAAAATGGACAATATTTTAAACTTTTCTTAATCAGCAGGCCTGCATCTTTTTAATTTTAAATAATATGTATCAGTACATTTCTTCTTAATCCGGGCTTTAAAGTTCTATGTTTTGACAAAAAAAAATCTGTTCTGTAAGTATTATTAATTGATGAACCAGAGACATTGTGAATTGTTAACATCAAATAAATAAGTTTTACTAATCGTAAATTCTGTATCGATGTATTATCGATATAAATATCGATAAATTAGCGTCTCATTCACCAATACGAATCATTTTTAATATTCAACATTTTTTATCACAATTTTTTTTTTATATAATAATTTATTAAATAATTATATTGCTGTTTTATTTCATGGATTTTTTTATATCAATAGCTAACTTTTCCTCTTTTTTTTAATGGAAAGCTTATTTTTTGAAAATTTGCTTTTACCCTTTAGATGCTTGGCCCCCTGATATTATTTGCTATATATATGTTTATTCTGTTAAATTATTTAAATACTTTTAAATAAAAAATATAAATTAGTTGAATAAATATTACTTAAAAGCTTTGATAAAAACAAATTGAAGAAAGAATTCCCGGGAGCCCAAAGTGTGAATGTTTTTATTCCATGCTTTATGTTTTGTTTATATTAATGTATTTCTTATAACTGTATATAAATGTATATTTATTCACTAAATTATTGAGTGTTGTCTAATTAGAAAAAATAAAAAATCAACCACTGTTTAAAAATACCTCAGCTATATCGATGGCTCCTACGTATAATATCGTAACCCACAAATCAACGATTTTGAGTTTTTTGTGTACTTCATATGTATTTAATTATATCTTTCCAAGAAAGAAAAAAAAATTATAATAAAAAAACATTATTTATTGCAAAATATTTATTTTTCTTTCTTGGAATTAAAGATATAATTAAATACATATGCAATACACAAAAAACTCAAAATCATCGATTTGTGGGTTATGATATTATACTTAGGAGCCGTCGATATGTGTACATAAATAAGTATCAACCAAACAACTATTTCAAAAATTATGTACATTCTATGGTGACAAAAATTTCATCTGGTTGTTTTCCTTTTTCAATAGATTTAAAATATTCAAGTGGTTAAGTAATTTCTACATAACATAATGTTAAAATTATTAATATTAAAAGAGTAAAAATTATTTGAATCCAATTCATTTCAAATAATATGCCGCGTTATCAATCGTCAATTGGGCGTTTTAGATTTTCTTTTTATTTGTGGGGAAATAAACAAAACATAAGAAATCCTAACAGAATCAATAAAATTTACCGAAGAGATATTTTCACTCCTCTCAAAGAAAAGGCAAATAAATCTCAGTCAATGAGGAAAAGACACAATATTTAATGAAGAAAAGGACATCAGAAAATTATCATACACATTGTAATATGTAATTGTGAAAAATAAATATTTTAATTAAGGGGTTATGTACAGTCAGGAGGCCCAAAAAAAGTGATTTTTCAAGATTTTTTTCTGAGAAGAATTAAATTTATTAATGTGAAAATTTGTACACATATTATGGTTACTTTTAACTGTATTTTAACATTTTTGTATTTGTATAATAATAATTTTGAAAGCTGATCTCCAGGAGCTCCTCTCAAAAAAGGCATCTTGCGGTGACAACGATATCTCTTAACTGGATCATCTAAAATGAAAAAACCAAACGGATTTCGTCAAAGTAATGTATTATCTAGTAATTAATCGAAGGAATAAGCAAAATATTTTTTTTTGACAAAATGGCTACTTCACAAAAAAAAAAAACATTTTCGACCAAAATTTTGGCATTAAATTGTTTATAAACAAAAATATTTATCGGCGAAAAAAAACCTTTGATTAATTACTAAAAAATATACTTAAAAAACTTGTGTTAAAATTTAAGACTGATCGCTTGAGCCGTTTCCGAGAAATCTTTGTCACCGATGTTAAAGAGACAGTTTTGAGAAAAACGGCTATAAAGTGTCAAAAGCGCCTTACATAGAGTAAAAAATATTTTTTTCAACTTACATCAAGTCGTCTATTCCAGGGCCATACTTTCACTTTTTTCATCTGAATACATTATAGACGTACCACTATAACTTGGCGTGCGAAGGGGGGCGTCCCCGTCGCGTAACAGAAGTTGTCAGGGTGTAAATTTATTACACAATACATAATGTACAGAATGACCGTTGTCGTATTAAATACAGAAATTTGGTCGGGTAGCACTAAAGAAACCATGCAGTAATGGCGATCGTTCTATCTGTCAAACTGTTAGACGGTAATATCGGTCCATTGTTCGCTTTTTCAGCTTCGCAAAACTTTAATACTTCATTGGCAATTGTTCTTGCACCATCCCGAACTGTTTAGGATGTTTTGGACATAATAATTCAGTGTATATTGGTAATCAAGATGTCACAGCTCACAACCAAATACAAAATTGAACTAAATGACAGGGCAAGGGGTTACCGCCGGGTGCGGGCGGAGCGGGTTTAGTTCCAAATTCGCCGCATGCCAAGTTACGTTGGGCAAGCAATAGAAGGGAACATTTACAATGGACAGGTAAATAAAAGGTACAGCATTTACAATAGGTAGGTAAAAATAAAGGGGACTACTCTCTAAGTGAGCGCTGGCGCTCCGGCCTCGCGAATGCTTACAAATATGCGCGTAACTTTGAAAATAATCGCCGGATTGACTTGAAATCTTCTGTGTATTTACTTAAATATGTGTGTGTACATTACGAAATTTAAATTAAAAAAATTCGATTTTTTGAAAATTCTAACTGTATATAACCCCTTAAGTAAGTAAGTAAGGAAGACAGATAAATGATCTTGGGAGTGCAAATTGCAGTTTTATACTTACAAAGAAGCACACTGCAAAACTTGTGGCACAGCCCTTTTCCCTGTATATACGTATTAATGTCTATGTAAATATATAAAAATGTCTATATTTTTGCATATTTCAGAAATGCAATGTTCATAAAGATCGCGACATTTCTATTACTAAAGTACCTGATGTTGACACATTTGTTTTTCTCGCTTGCGAAAAAATCACAACGCTTTTTTGAATTCTGTCAAATTTCAAAAAAAATATTGATTTATGAAATTTATTGATTTATGGCACAGGGGGTTAAAAATTATTTTGAATTACGAATTACCGCATTTTTTGAATTATCGACTATGAAATTACCATTTTGGGACATGTGGGTTTGAAATAATGGGGTTTTTACTATACAGGGTGTCTCGTATAGACGTACCAGTGTAAATTGGCATGCGAGGGAGGGCGTCCCTGTCGCGTAGCAGAAGTTGCCAGGGTGTAAATTTATTACACAACACATAATGTACAGAATGTCCAGTGACCGGTGTCCGGTGTCGGAGCCTTTAATAGAAATTTGGTCGGGCAACACTAAAGAAACAAAATCTGTCAACATGTCAGATGGTAATATCGGTCCATTATTTGCTTTTTCAGCTTCGTTTTTAATACTTTATTGGCGATTGTTCTTGCACCACGCCAGACTGTTTTGGACATAATAGTTCAGTGTATATTGGAAATCAAGATGTCACAGCTCGCGCTCAAATACGAGAATGAACTGAACGACAGGGCGAGGGGGTGCGGGCGGGGTGGGTTTTAGTTCCAAAGTAGCCACACGCCGATTTACGTTGGGCAAACAATAGCTTTTGAATAGAAAATATTTATTACGCTTTGGGTGAAATATCGACAGTTACAAAGATAAACAATATCAAAGTTTGCTATTGTTTTTTTAATATTACTGGCTTATTTTCTGTGGATTGTTGGACCATTACTATAGTAAGTTATATGGAATATTAAAAATTATTTTGCTTCAATACAAGTCAAATAAAATGACAAAAACCGGCTGGACATTCACTGGAAATGCATATTTTTAGGCAATTTTTTTACAAAAATGTGGGTTTTTATTATTCATTTATATCAGAATGTATACGTTAGACTGCAATTTTTTCAAGGCGATAACTTTGATAGAACCTTTGTTCTTATATAAAAGTAATAAACTGAATATTATTTGCAATAATTAAGAAAATATAAGCATTAATCGACAGGCTGCGGCCAAAAAATTATGATTAGAAATGAAAACTTAGAAATGATTAATTTTGAACTGTTTTTATATGTATAAAGCTCACTTTACGGTGATGAATCCATACTAAAATAATTAAGAAATAAATGATCAATATTAATAAAATTATAATTTTTTAAAATTGCAAGAAATTTATTGTGTGATTGGCAGGCGTTCCTTTACAGCCACTTACCCTTTTCACTGTCAAACGTGTTTTTATGCCAAATTTGACATTAGTTAGAAGTATTATTATATTATACTATCGAAAGCAATTTTTTTTTTGCATATAATAAGGTTTTTTTAAATTAGTTTTATATGAATTTGCTTTTTTGCCTGTATTTGTACATTTAAATTGGCTTCAGTTTCTAAGTCGCTATTCGATTTGGTGATCTTAGAGGCCTCGCAGACTTTGCGTTTTATCCATGTGGATTTTGCATGTGATTAAAATTAAAGAAGATCACTGTATGACATAATTTTTAAATTAAAGATCAATTAAAATTTAAAACTAATTATTTTATACAAATACATATTGTAATAGTTTTTTTTAAATTCTAGATAAAAATAATTAGAATTTACTTAAAATTCACAAGTATTTTGACATTTCAGTCGGAAGTAGAAATAATACCTAAATGTATGCGACATAATTTTTAAATTAAAATACAGTGATGTAAGAAAAATGGTTGTTTACTATTTTTTTACAATCTCATATTATTGGAGAAATATAAATATGTACCTTTTTTTTTTAAACCTAGACTTAAAACATTCAAAATTCGAGCTGCTCTCGGTTGTTTCCGTATATTTTAGCGTTGGCACTTTGTTGTCTCTTTTTCTCTTCTGTCTGTCTCAACCTCCCTGTCTTGCAATGAGTACGTAAATAATACGCGCTAGTGCAGTGTTTATCTGATATTAGATTTGTTGACGTCTCGTTCTGTAAGAGCACTATCCAATGACACCATACTTACGGAAAACGGATGTCTAGCCTTAAAATTTCTGCATGGTTTTAATTGTTTTATTTGACTTGTATCAAAGCAAATGAACTTTAAATATTCAATATCAATTACTTTAATGATAGTCTGACGTTTTACAAAAGATAAGCCAGGAATATTGAAAAAAATGCAAACTATGATGTCTCTTATCTCCGTAACTGTTGACATTTCACCCAGAGTGTAAAGAATATTTTATATTCAAAATTGAATGAAGAAGACTTTCCTAATGTCCTTGCTACTAGCTACAAGACACCCTGTATATACATTTGGAAAATGTACAAGAATTAGTGGTGTGTGGAGTAAAACTGCTTTACTTTACTTTTGGAACAGTTTTAATTTTTTCCTTATTCCTTAAACAATTTTTTTCCCTTGTGGGATCTTCGAGTATTTCAACACCTTGTGGATCTTGCTTTAAATATGCAGCAGACGTACTTGCAAAGATATGATAAACATTTGTATATAAATACAGAAAATTTAAATATGTATACAGTGTAATACTGTTGAAATTGTCTATTTGGCGTTCATTTTTCTTGTCACGAAATTACCCTAATTCGATAGTCACGTATTTTATGATGATGCGCCATGACTCGTTTGAAAGTCTACGCTAATAACTTTGCAAAATAAATTGAATTACAAACATTTGTATGTAAGAGGGTAGATTGATCAGTATGGTGAAAAGGCAAGGTTAACATGATTTTTTTGGAAAAAATAATTTTATTTCTCAACATCGTCTGCATTGAGGGCTGGGGCACCCGGTCTACTAATTTTTTATTCTGTAGGAAAAGTAGCTTTCGTAAAAGGCTGCAAAATACACATTGACAGTGATGATGACATCCCCATTCATAGAACTTTGCCATTGTTTGTAAAACGGCATGTTGTCTTGGTGAAGAAGCACTTTTTTATGCGCCAGTCTTAGCCACTTTTATTTCAAATATTCTTTCAAACGGCCCAGTAATACGTTGTAATATACCCTTGTTTTTCTTTCACAAAAACTGTGGCTATTACCTTTCCCTTTTGACTGAAATTTGACCTGAGTTGGTTTGAAGAATGACACTTGCCTGCAGTAATGTCATCAAATGAATCGTGCCATTTCATTCATATGTTCATATCAATTTGTTAGTTTATTAAACCTTATTTAATACTCGCTAGAACTGCCTGAATTGACAATAGTTTACATCAAGATTTTATTTTATAAATTACATAAATTTAAAAAAACATGTTTTCATACAATTTTTCAAGAATTGTGCTGTTGGATATTTTTTTAATTGTTACTTGGAACCAGTTATATATGATAAACACAATTAAAGACACATGCAGTAATTTCACAATATTTAATTTTTGATTAATATTTTCTCAATACTGAAGAAAATAATGTGGAAATGCTGTTTTTTAATTTTTATTTATTATCATAACAATATTTCTTCCCTTTGTGGCACAATTTTATAAATAAAATAATGAACGCTTTGTTTTAACCTTGAAGGAGCACTTTTCTATATTCACAACTTAAATTTTATTTTAAAAACTCAACATGTTTCGGGAGCGATGCTCCCTTCTTCGGGACAATGCATTTTGAATTTTTACAATAAAATTGAAGTGTGGTTAAACCAAAGTGTAAATATTGTAAATTTTGAATTTTTATATGAAGTTCACCATCTTTTTTGGTTTCAACATTGCCAGCACAAAATTACTTTTTTTTGTGTTATGTATCCCGGTAATTTTTATTAGCATGCAACTAAAACGGGACCAACAAATTTCAACATAATTTTCGAGGAAATGTAAAATCCTAAGATTACTGTACATACTGCTACATTAATAATGTAGACAATGCTTTTAATCTACCCATGTTCCTCATTTTCTATTGTTTTCTTAAAAATATCCATTTCAGTGTTGCAAACTCAGCATACATGTAGACTTTTTCGATTTTTATTTGATTGATAATTCAACCTCTCGATACTTAGTTTTTTGTTTATGTCTATATTTCCAAATTTATTTTTAGTATACATTGAATTCTGTTAAAGGAATCACTGGCCCTGAAACAAGTTGATCTGTCAATAAATAGTGATTTGAACAAAGTATTTTATTTTTATTGATATTATTATATAATTTTGCGATTATTGAAGAAGTTTCTAATTCAAATACTTACTGATTGCCGAGTGACGATATATTTTAACATTTTTTTTAACAATAACCTGTAGTATGAATATTAATTAGTACATTGTTAACAATGTACTAATTAATATTCACAGGTAGGCAATTCCTAACAATAATTCTTTGCATCATAATTCTTGACACTTTTTGAATGACATAGATTTGGGGTTAAAATGCTTCAAATAATTTTTTTTGTGTCTGGTTTAATTTTCTGTATTTCTATCAAGAGCTTCGCTAATTCGCTCATCTTCCTAGATGCATTTTTTAAAAATGTTCCTCGCGATGTTTTTTTTAAGTAATGGGCAACAAATGCACAAACTGTTTTACTAATGTTAAATAATACTAAACACAAAATGTTTAACTACAAAAATACTTTATTCGCTTTCATCTAAGAAAGGACATATTTTAACAGTTTTGGATCCACTTGGTTACGATATAAAGTTTTGTGCATCTATTTTTACACATCTGCCTCATGATTCTGGGTTACATTTATTTTATGCTCCCATAATTGTTTTAATGCATAGAATCCTAAATAATTAATACACAGTAAATGGTCACTTGCTTCAGATTTTTTTTTTCCTCATCGTCGTCTCACATGTAACCATTTTGATAATATATGTAATTCCCCCTTTTTCGTAAGTCAGTATTAATACTTTTTCTCACCTTGCTTTTCTTTGTATGCTAAAAAATTTTATATCATAATATCAAGATGAAACTAAATCACGCATTGCAACAGTGCCGAATTTGCGTCCTTTTATCTTGGACCTTGGTTACAAATATCGCAACTAATGCTAGCAAACGGAGTGAACGCAAGGCTTTTGACGGTGTGAATAAAAATTATACGCTTAAAATTATATTTCTTGCGGCAAATCGTTGAACTATTGCTTGCCCAACGTAAATTGGCGTACGGCGAATTTGGAACTAAAACCTGCCCCGCCCGCACCCGGCGGTAACCCCTCGCCCTGTCATTCAGTTCAATTTTGTATTTGCTCAGGAGCTGTAACATCTTGATTACCAATATACACTGAATTATAATGTCCAAAACATCCTAAACAGTCCGGGATGGTGCAAGAACAATTGCCAATGAAGTATTAAAGTTTTGCGAAGCTGAAAAAGCAAATTATGGACCAATATGGTACCGTCTGACAGTTTGACAGATAGAACGGCCGCCATTGTTGCTTGGTTTCTTTAGTGCTGCCCGACCAAATTTCTGTTAAAGACTACGACACCGGTCACCAGACATTCTGTACATTATGTTTTGTGTAATAAATTTACACCCTGGCAACTTCTGTTTCGCGACCGGAACGCCCTCCCTCGCACGCCAATTTATAGCGGTCGCATTCTACCAATATTCACTATCTGACGTTCTAGAACATATATCGGATATATGTATATAAAATTGCTAAAAACGAGAAAAAAACATTGGTCATAATGAACGACAGCGTAGATGCATGAGATACATCTAACAAGGCCGGTTGCGCAGCTGCTACTAAAGAGTGAAAATTCGAAAATCCATCGCCCTTGAGCACTACGCATCACTCCCCTTTTAAATGCATATATGTATTGATGAATTAACGTCAGTTTCATCAAGAAAACATTTTATTTTGTTGTGTGTGGTAAATATTTATATATACATGTATATATAGTAATTATTTTATTGAATACATGAATATATTGCGGAGGAATACCTGAAATAGGATCTCTGTATTTAGTATATTTACAGAGAAACTCACTTAATTAGAGGCAATTTCAAGTCAGTTTACATCACCGCAGAGGAAAAGTTAATGTCACAGTAAATCGCGCAAGTAAAATTTTCACTGTATATTTTTTTTGTTACAAAATCATTGTAAATTTTTTATTTGTTTTATTGCATACACTTTTTATTGCAAATAACTGAAGATCACTTTAATGCAAGCTATGGATAAATTTTGAACAATTTTTTTTAAATCATTGTCAATAATAATGTGACCTAAATTAGTGATGGTATTTTAACCGGTGACACACTAACCGTTATTTGAGATTTGTATTGATGATTGGCAATTGATTTTTTTCAATTCGACAGGCAACCGTCGATACCAGACAACGATAAATAATTATATACCTTATTACAATTATGTATATCATCGATACAAATCCCAAATAACTGTACCGAAAAAAACCAGTTAAAATAATGGTTTAACCATCACTAACCTATATCCTTTACAATTGTGATTGCATAATTAAAATATTGAGTGCAGCATTACCTAAAGGATTAATTTTTGATTCCTATACCCTGGACATAAAAATAATTTATAGAATGTGTCTACAAAACGAGTTTTTATTGTGTAAATCTGTAATAAATGAATGTATAAACATTCTTGTTTTAATTTTGCACTTTTTTAACAGATAATACCAAGCAGACTGCTTACTGCTCTTGTTAGGCCTTTCTGGTAGCTAATATGGCTGCACCTTGCACTTGTTAGAGACATAATTTAAGCCTCCCGATATTTTTTACTGTATTCTGTAGTAAAAAATATTGATTTGTTAGTTCAATACTGGATATAAGCGGAGAAGATACATTAAGCATTTCAATAATGCCAATCATTCTGGTTGTACGTCAGCATTGTATTGCACTGATGTATTTTTATAAAAAAATATTTTTGTTTGTTTTACATTTTTGGACTTCTTTTTGTTGATAATAAAATATTGACAGTCCATATCACCAGTTCACCTATTAATTTGAGTGCAGAAAACATTCAGTGAGTCAGTTCAGTAATTTTTCTCAGTGTGCCCGTGCAAAGAAATATCAGTATAACTTGATCAGCAGGTTAGGTTCTGTTATTTATAATTAAAGGTAAAAGCCGACATGAAAAATACCATTAAAATCAGTTACATTTATTTTTCAATAAATACTGTATGTATATATTACACTTCATGTTCAAAATTTTGCAGCTGGTCCATCAAAACTCAAAATTCATACAAATTTATTCGACAAATGATGTACCGATTCTTACTGATCGATATTTCTGTGCTGAGAATTAAAATAACTCTGTTCACAGCGCTCAACCTTTTTTGTAATTTAACTTGTTGAGGACCCTAAAAATTTCACTCAAAATATAGCCAGAGATTTTCTGATTTTTTTGTGATTTTTCTTTTTGCGAAAAAACCATGAAAACATGCGTATATTAAAAAAAACACACACACATTCATATTATTTTATCATAAGTGTCGAAATGCAATGATTTTTTATCTTTTAAGTAAAAAAAATTCTTTTTTTGAATTCCGATAATATTGCCAGCGCAACATTTTTTGAAAATAATAATAATTTTTTATTTGTTTATTAGAGACAACACTACTATTATTATTTGATGCCTACCTAATAATCTTCTTCTGTGTGGTATATTTTGTTGCACGGTACGGCACACGATGGGACATCGCGCTCATAACACATAAATATGATACACTTTCACACACACACATATTTCAAATAAATGCAACAAAATTGCGTGTATTTTTGTTAATAAATCACTGTTAGTATTCAATTGAATCATAAACCAACAAAAACTGACAAATATTGCAAAACATATCGTATATATTTGTGTATACGTGTACAAATAAATCGAAAATTGAAAAAAAAAAAATTGTATTTTCCGCGCGTGACCTTGAATGACAGAAAATTTGAATTTCGATTGCGCAACACGCGTTCGGGGTGACATCTACAACTATTCTATACGATTTTGACGGCAGAAAAACTTCTGTTTTGATTGTTGATTTAAAATATAATCAGTGATGTTTTTGAGTTGAAAATGGAACGACAGGTCACCACGGGATTTCTCTACTGGGAAAAATCACATTTTTCAAATTCGATACGCGGCCGTCGAGAAATAATTAATTACGTTCTGGACGCACGGGTGCGCCCTGGCCCCTGGGGACAGTGGCGCCCCGCCGATAAAAAAATCATTGCATTTCAAAATCACAAAAAAAACAGAAAATCTCTCTTCTGTGTATAGTTTTCTGGGATATTCTGCCGTGTGTATGTGACCTCTCTGGCCAACGTTTCGGATCCCATTGCAGGGTCCATCATCAGGGCTGATGTGATGAGTGAGTGTTGAAGTGTAGGTTAAGTATTACCTTGCAATACCGTACCGAAGTCAGGTACGACTTCGGTATATATATCCCAGAAAACTATACACAGAAGATTCTGAACGGCCGTGAAAACCTAAGGACATTTTTAGAAAATCTCTATTGTTCGATTTGTTCCGGTTACTTGCCGCGCCATCGAAATCGCTGTATCTCGGTAAATAATTGGAATTTTGAAAAATTCCTTTGAGGGCATAATTCTGAATGTCTAAACTTACGAAATATGTATACAAAAAAAAAAAAAAATGATTTTTTAAAATTTCTAGACTAGAATACCCCCTTAATAATCCATATGCACATTTGTGCTCATTAAAGTAGCCCAAAGTTCTATACTGGTTCAAACAATTATATAATTTCATGTTTAAAGAAATTTGATGAGCCATACGCATGCACGCAAGATTATCAAATGAAATGAAAAGATATTTTGTATATATTTTTGGTATCAAAAGTTCCCAAATCCAACTCATATAATTTAAGATAATGGCTGAATACAAATATAGGAAAACAGAACTATAAGTTTTATAAAATCCCAAGCCAATAATATTACGGTGTTTAACTGCCATGACATATTGAGTTGTGGGTTGTTATTGTATTGTTGGTCTTTTAATTTTCAAAATATGCCAAACCGGGTTAAGTATTAGTAGCTCCAAATCAATCAGTTTGGTATCAATATAGCATCTTATTTTTTTCTATTTTCGGAATAAATATGTATTAGTAATACATTATGGAAATATTTTTGATGTTTATAGGGTTAACTTCGTGGTTGGACATAATTATTAATTAATTAAATAACTTAGTATTGACCACTTGGAGTAACTCTACATCTACCGGTTTCGATACCGCTGTATCTTCATCAGGACAAACGCATACTACTAATTATCAATTACTTATTTTAGCAGATAAATCATTTTTTATGGCGTGGCTACAGTTATAATGGGGGTAATTGACAAGCGGATGCCGAAATGGGGCGCTTGGCTAACTGGTAATTATGGTGGGGGTAATTGACAAGCACCCCATTTCGGCATCCGCTTGTCAATTACCATAACTGTAGCCCTGTTCAAAAATTGATTTGTTTGCTAGAATAAGTAATGGATAGTTAGTATGCGTCCGCTCTGACGAAGATACAGTTGAATCGAAACCGGTAAACGTAGTTACTCCCAAGTGGTCAATACAAAATTATACAATTAAGTTATCAGTATGGAAATGTATTTGAAAACATTCATAACCATCTAAACTCTGTACATAAAAAACAAATAAATCTGAGAACATCCATAATTACTAAAAATGTTATAAACTTAATTTGGAAGGATATAAGGACCCCACTCTACAATTATTAAACTCGACTGATAAGTATTTCTCTTTTACAGGTAGCTGAAGATGAGTTATGCAAGATAATGTGAAAAACATGGAAAATGACCACAACATGACTACCTGTAATGACCATTATGTTAAAGCTACTACTTTATATATAATGAACTTGAAGATATTGTGATTTTTAAAGAATATATTGTATTATTTATTAACTGGTAAAATATTCTTCTCAGAAGAGTTTTTATATAATATGTGGCGAATATTCCATCTCTGCTACACCATGAAGTTGTACATTTCTTAACTAGGAAGTGTCCAGAGTCTGTGATAACTGAAGTCTGTCTTTATATATATTTTAGTCGTGTTTCACTTTTGGACGGAGTTAAGTTTCAAAAGAACTCGGTACACACGCCACAATTATCCACGGATGTAGCTATGTTTATGTCCCAGACATCTGATTTCTCCGCAGTTATCAAATTTATTGTTTATTAAATATCTTTGATAGAACATTTGATTCTATCATAATTTAACATAAAGTAAAGAAAAATAAGAATATGAAATATGGGTATTTTAATAAAACTTACATAAATAAAGAACACCGTCTAAGCAACACTCAGTACCAAAATAACATTTCATTGGCGTGTGATGATACAATTTTATAGGCTAACTATATATGCATGTATTTGAAGACATGCTTCGTTACATCATACTCTTAGTCGTCTGAAATTGAACTCGTTAGGATTTGCACTAAATGTACGTTGATTTCCGATTACCCCCTTCTTAAATTAACCGCATCTGAAATGTGGTAAGTATACAAAAAATTATATAAACAAAAGATGCTGGATCTGGTTTATCTATTTCTAAATAATAATATATTTAATTATATCCTTTCTGGTTCTTAAATGGTGTTATTTATTTGTGGAAGATAAAATATATAATTTTAAATGTAAGGTCACAATAAAAAACTTTTTATAAAAAAACAGTAATTTTTTGCCAAATATACAAATGGGTACAATGGCAAACTAAATGTGACCAGTAGCTTTATTATACTAACCTGATTTCTTTATGCTTGAACACGCTCATTATCAGTCACAAATTGACTTTAAAATAATGTAAAGTATAAATGATGTACCTCATTTACTTAAGATATTTTAGCAGCTTCAAAGTTATAGGGCATGCCCCATAGATAATTTGTCTAAAGAATTATGAGATCTTGATGGGAAATATATATTTGAAAATGCTCTCATCATCGTCATTGTGACTCCTTCGACTTCTGTTTATGCCAAGCAAAATTGGAAAATCTTGAAGTTCAACATATTCAAAGTGTATCTGGACATTTTTGATTGCAAAATGATAAAATAACTAAAATTGTATGAATTTTACTTTTTTATTCTCTTATTGTACTGATTTTGAATTTATTGGAAAAAGTTTGGTGGAAACTCTATATTTCTTTCATTATTGTGTATAAATTTATATATATAATAATATTATACATACATATATATATTTACTCTTGATGCTAACCACATTGACAAAATGTACTTGTAAAACTTCAAACATAATTATTCGGGCATGTGCCTATTAATTATTTGTACTCTGAGAGACAAAAAGTAAATACGTATGTGATTTAGTCTATCAAATTGCTTTTAACGGATATATTAATATATCAAATAAAGGTAATATAATTACAAAGGTTTGTTTAATTTCCTTCCTTCTAAGAAGTTCCTGGAGAATGTAATATTTTTTACTGCGTCGAAACCCCGGTAATTCGAAATTCAATATAATTCAAGTTTTTTAAATGCCCAAATTGTCTTGTCTGTTGATTAATCGATAAGACATGTTTCGTGATTATATCATTTATTATTATTAATCATCAGCCTGAATTCCATTAATTCAAAAAGCCTGGTAATTTGTAGTTGAAGATCATTTTGAGACCCTCGCTCCATAGATCAATACATTTTAATTCAGATAATTCAACATTTTTTAATTAGTTATAAATTATAAAAAATTAAAATGCATACAACTTTTTGATAGGGCTCGGCCGTGTTGAGCGTACTTTGGTTTGTTATGTGGTTTGCACAGACATCTGCACATCTCAGAGTACAGATTTTGTGTGTAGTGATCCTAAAATTGGAGAACCCTGCGTGTACTTTCTTCAGTTGGCATTGATCTGCGTGGATAATTTTTATTTGCACTAATTGCTTTTTCCTGTGCTGATTACTCGGACTTGGATGCATTATTTGCTTTTTTAAATTCTCCTTTGATTCTTTTTAATAATAAATAACTAAGTTTGTGTTAAAATGTTTCATTTTATTTTAAAGAAATTATAACTAACTCATCTTTTCATTTAATGTATTTATGGACAATTGTATTTCTAGTAACTTCTTGCGTTGGTCCAAGTCAGAAAAATACGTACTAAATTGGAAAGGTAAAAAATCGAGGCACAAACAAAAAATTATATTTCATTTTATTTCCAAACACCACTAGAAATGCATTGATCAGAATACATGAAGATGCATTACATATAACTGTGGCACTTCTGCATACCTCCCACTACGATTCTGACAAGATAAATGACAGAAAAAAGTGTACATCATAGTTTGATGCTATATTTTGAGAATTAATCAACGCCTAGTTACTATTTTACCACATTTTGGGTTAACTTCAAAATATCTCAAAACATTTCTTTTTTTCCTTTCATATTATGTTCTGATATTATTGGTATTTAAAATCAAGTCATTAAAATAATATAAACTGTGCATACAAAATAAAGAAGATTTTAAAATGTATTGAGTAGGGCTTGAGGATAAATATCTGGGGATATATATCACAATATTTGACTTGATTTTTATTTTTGATATATATTCAAAAAAAACTTTCTGCGGTCATTACTAGATGGCGATAGTTGTATTTCGAAAAAATGCTACTGTTGTTTTTTAGTTTAATTTGTTTCATATAATCCATTTTTTATTTCACACAAAGAAGCAAACACCCATAACACTACATTAGAAAGAGCAACTTATATATAATAATTGCATGTATTAGCTTTTTTCAGTATGCAACTCATTTATTTTATAAATAATAATTCATGTACAAAATAATAAAAATATTTTTCCTAATTATTTTGAGTTTGTATCAATCAATGTGTGCAAAAAAGCAGAAAAAAAGTTTGGATATATATCCAATTTTTGATATGTATCAAAATATCAGATTTTTTAGTATAAAAATTGGATTTTCTCGAAACCTGGTGTCAATATCTATTAAAAAATATACACTAATTCAGCGTTTTATCCATGGTTAAGTCGATGTCTGTGCAGTGAAGAATAATGCCATACGTGTATCACTTCAATGCAGAGAGCATAGCATTGTATTTTAAACGTAATTGGTATTCTAATCTTTTACACTCTGCAAATTTCTTCTCTAGTGTAATAGTTTCTTTCTTGGTCATTTGTTGAGCTTGTTCAAATTCATCTTAACCCATAGACTGCTAACTATTCATTTATGAGTCGCGCCTTACACCCCAGGTGCGGGCGACATATATGAGTCGCAAAGTTTTGACCTTCAGTTTTGAGAAGCGGTAAAAATGTTACCAACATCTGTTTGTTGGTAACATTTTTACCATTTGACATTTGTAGAGGATTATTAAGGATTTATAAAGAAACCAAAAATAATAAAAGTATTATCATAACAAAATTCTTATTCAAAAATACCAAAATAATTTTGTGATGACATTATTAATTTAATATTAAAATAAACTTAGTTTTCACCAATTTTTTATATCGAAAACATCAACATGTTTCAAGCCTATGGCCCGTTCATCAGGATACAATTGTTTTTACAATTTTTTCAATATAAAAAAGTTGTGAAAACTAAGTTTATTTTATTATTTATATAGAATATCATTCGGTTATTTGAAATCTCCCACCCATGTTCTTGCATATGAATAAAGACTGCATATCTCCGTAGTCCCGCACGGGGCTTATTTAGAAGCGACTGAAATATTATTAAAAACCAAAATAAATGCATTCACAATTCAAAATCAAACGACTTTTATGTTTGTTGTGTATTGTTTTAAATATCTTGTGGTTTCAAAATAATGTTTCACTAAATATATTAAATTTGTTTATGCAAAGTTAAATACAAGTTTATTCTAGTTTTAAAAATTGTTCAAATGAAGTTTTTCAATTGATAAATCTTATAATTTTTATTTCTTTAATTTTAGAATTTGGTATTAAGTATAAAGAAATAATTAGTTGTAAGTAGAAAAAAATACCTTTATTTAAATATGCCGAGACGTGGGCTTACCAAAAAAATAATAGTAGATGCTACTCTCGAATTATATTCGGATTTTGAAATGAGTGATAACGAGTATGAACCAGTAGATGACACGGATTCATAACCTGAGCCAAATAATGAAAACGATAGATATTTCCAGGTTACCAGACCTTTTCATTCCCAAAATCTACGAATTTGTCAAATTCATAGATCAGGCATCATCCTGATACAATGTTGACAGATAATTTTCGGATTGATTTTTTTGAACATTTTTAAAGTCATATACATATTAACGGAAATTATTGATAATAAAACTAATTAGTTCTAATCCATACAATATGTAAACAAAAGGTTTTGAAGATAAATCAAGTATCCATAAAAGGGTTGATACCCCCTTCCCTATCGCAGAAATATGTGTACTTTTTAGTGTCAAATTGAAGATCATTGGTCGACAGACCAAAACCTCGTCGTAGGTGATGTGTGTGTGCAACTTCAAAAACAAAATTCGAAAACAAACTCAGTTTATGTCTTTAGGATGTAATGTGCCACTGCGTCTCTAAAATTGTTTCAAGCTGTATCACAATTTGAAAAAGTTTTTAAAATATCACATTGGAAATTTTGTAAATAGTGTTAAAAATCAGTGCCCGTGCAGATCACCACTTCACTCTAGTACGTATAAACACCATCACTTAATAGTGCTGGCATATCGTGGACTCATATTATTATTTTTTTACATTATTTTGTAATTATTTTAAAGATTTCAGTGTTTGTTTTTGAAGATACTTAAGAACCTTTCCCATTGATTTCTTATAAACAATTCATAAATTTGAGTGTTATCTGTATATTAAATATGCCAAAAATGCGGTCTGTGGATGATTTCTGTTGCCAGTTAAAAAAAACATTTTAGGGTACATTGAAAAGAAAATTATTGAAAATTAAACTATCGGAAATTATGTTTTTTTTTAAATATTTTCGTGGAATCCGTGTATTCAAAACAGCCAACATATTTGCAGCCAACTGTGACGCAGAAATTTTTGTATTGGCCATACTGCTTTTTGACATTTCGTCGCTGTATATATAATTAATCCTATCTGCTGATTTAGTACATTCTGAGATAAACGAATGATACTGTTTTAAAAAATAACTGTATAGACTAGATTTATAAAAAATATTTTTTTAATAATTACTAGGCAGATTTTCCAGATGAACGGCAAGGTTTTTTTTATTATATCTCCATTATTTATACGTAAAATTGACAAAATGATTCGTTCATCTCAGAAGTACTAAACGGCACATTAGCTTTATTATATATACAGCGATGATTTGACGTAAGTATTGTTTCGCCGCATTTCTCTTTTGTTTTTATTATTTTTGCATTAAACTTGCTTCAATAATACGTTCAAAATATTTACTTATTAAACATTTATTACGCTTTATATTTTTTTAAACTGCGTAGTGAACTTTTAATGTCATTTTCTCCGTATTTATACATAAATAATTATTTTTCAGAATCCCAATGGAAGACTCAACATCACAAACCGGCGATATGATGTGAAGTGAATTGTGAAATGGCCTACAAATTGATATATTTTTAAAATACATTTACCAATAATCATTCAAATAAAATGCTATATAATTTATTAATAAACAAGACGATGTAATTTTATCGATAAAAATAAATACAAATAAGAATTTGATAGTTGTTTCATTTTAAAGAAGGGGGCACACACGAGGGATATACGTTTTGTCTGTCACTGACAGTAAAACCTGATTTTTTCTCCGAAAATTTGTCTGTCACTGACATCTACCATAGACCTGATTTTTTCTCCGGAATGTTGATTGAATTTATTATTTTCAAACCATCCAAACAAAAAGTCAAAATTGATAGCATCACAATGTTATACCTGATGTGATGCTATCAATTTTGTATATAATGATACGTTTTTGGTTCCAACGTTTTCGTTCTGGAAATTTCGACCTGCAGAACAAGCTCCGTGGACGGCCGGAGACCAAAGTTGATAATGAAGAATTGAAGGCTATTGTGGAAGCGGATCCATCGCAAACCACATCCGAGTTAGCTACAGGCTGCGATGTTAGTGATAAAACTGTTTTAATCCACTTGAAGCAAATTGGTAAGGTGAAAAAGCTTGAAAGGTGGGTACCTCACGAATTGAGTGAAGCAAATCAAAAAACGCGCGTTGACTGCTGCGTTGCATTACTCAACCGGCACAATAATGAAGGGATTTTAAATCGAATCATTACCTGTGATGAAAAGTGGATCCTGTACGATAATCGGAAGCGCTCATCGCAATGGCTGAACCCTGCCGAACCAGCCAAACCATGCCCCAAGCGAAAATTGACTCCAAAAAAGTTACTTGTGAGCGTTTGGTGGACTAGTGCTGGTGTCGTTCACTACAGCTTTCTTAAATCTGGCCAGACGATTACGGCAGATGTCTATTGTCAGCAACTGCAAACCATGATGGAAAAGCTAGCTGCTAAACAACCGAGGCTGGTTAATCGCTCTAGGCCACTGCTGCTTCATGATAACGCTAGACCACACACTGCACAACAGACGGCTACCAAATTAGAGGAGCTTCAATTGGAATGTCTAAGACATCCACCGTACTCTCCGGACCTTGCCCCAACAGATTACCATTTTTTTCGAAATTTTGGATAACTTCTTGCAAAGGAAAAAATTCAACTCCGATGGGGCAGTCCAAACCGCCTTCAAAGATTTTATTGATTCCCGTCCGAATGGTTTTTTTAGTAAAGGGATCGATGAACTACCTATGAGATGGCAAAAGTGCATAGATAGCAATGGTACATACTTTGATTAAATAAATATATTATAATAAAAAAAATCGGCTTTATGTTCCTCCCATACTAAACGTCAATTTCATATGTAAGGACCTAATATATTTTGTATTTTATTAATAAGAACACCTTTAAATAGGGTTCTGGTATTGTAGATATTTTGTAAATTTTATTTTCCATATTGAAAAATGGAAATTTGACAGATACAATGCTATGTAGCAAACACAATTGGCCGCGAGTCCTAGCAGAAAGCAATCGGCGATAGCCGATTACCTGCTGGTCAATGTTTAAAGTCATAAAGTATAATGTGGCCAAATTATGAAACGTATGAAAGATGTCATATGTATTTACAAACGCGTTGAATGGGTTAATGAACATAAATGATGCAAGTTGAGTAATAATGGAATTTAAAAAAAATTATCATGTATTTAAAAATATATTTTGGATTTGTACAATTCATGAATATTTAAAATAAAAATGAGTTTATTAATGACTTATAAAAATACAAAATAAATCAAACACACATAATGATATGAATGAAAATGTTTCCATTATTTCACAAATCACAGTGAGACTGATGCAAGATGACGGGTAATGATGATGTACAAAATTATTTTGGTTTGCTCTCGTGACCTGAACAAAAACAAGACATGTATAAAAAAATATATATACTATCACACATTTTACAAAAAAAAAACAAATATTTAAAAATTAGATAATTTACTTCCTTTTTTATTTAATTCCAATCTATGACAGGAAAACTCATTCATAAAATATAAGCTACGGGGCCATCTCTGGGTTACCTGCAAATTTTCCCTCATCAAAAGCTTTGCGAGCTTTCTTTAGCTCTTCATTCATTGTGAGCAAATCCTTCACACGGGCATATTTTCTGTGATCCTTACGAACCAGGAATACAATATCTTCCACCTGAACACGACCTGTTCTGCCAACCTCCATTGCTCTGAAATATGAGAAGTTTTTTTATACATTTTATACCTAAATAGGATAAAGTAGGTACGTATAGGTAAATGCATGGTCACTCTAGACTTTTTGGTTATTCGGATATGAATACATACATATTGACATTGGAAAACAATCAACAACCTGCAAGTACCAAAACAACATTTTTTTCAGTAAAAAACATTTTAATAAATTTAAGTTGGTGCTATATGCTAATAAATGTTGGTGCCGAATAATTAAAGGGTTTTATTATTAAAACATGAGTAAGTTATAAACCAATGGGGTTTTGGCATTTACAGCAAAAATTGGAATGTTATGTTTTTTTATTCTCAAGAACCCAGAGGTCAGCGCAATGACATGTCTTGGGAAAAGACAGGCGAAACCTTAAAGTCCAAAAATATTAATGGTTGTACTTGGATTTGGCTAATCTTCCGAAATATTAAGACGACAATGAATTTATTAACAGTTTGTAATATTTTTATAAACTTAGTAGTAAGTTTTTCAAAAAATGGCCCAGGTATATGTATATTACAAAATAGTGAAGCGCAGAAACAGTGGGTCCTTTTAAGCTTCAGTATTCAGTTTCTATGGATTTTAATTGGCATTGAATCTGTTAAATGACAGGACATGTCCTACATATCATGTATAAGATATTATCTTTCTGTTAGGTAAGAAAACTATAGAAAAGAAAGTTATCATTTCACAGAGGAAATTTTTCATAAATTTAGTTTTTTTTCAGAATATTTTGAGTGTGTCCAAATTTTTCAGAACATGATACTGGATTTCGTCACAGGGATATCATTAATCAAGATATATACAAAATAATCAAGATATATGTCTCACGGAGACAAAAAAAAATTTGGACAAACTCAAAATATTCTGAATGAAAAAAACTGGTCTTAAAAGGAGTTTAAAATTTTTTAATGATATTTTAGGCATATTCTAGTGTAATGCTAATAATTCGGAAGAATCTCATTACAAATATAAAAGATATTGCTAAAAAAATTCCAACCATAAAAATAGATATTTCATTAGTGACATCTCTGGTTAATTAAGGGAAATGAAAAAGCTTTGGATGCCGATCGCGCTAATGATTATTACAACTATAGACATATATGAAGATCTCTCATATTTATTTGATATTACATTTAGATTGACTGTCAAACTCGTCTTTAAAGAACACGATCAAATCACAGAACACTTTGAATTTCAAATTTGTAAAGCGGATGTCCAGCCTTAACTAATAATTATAATCTTCTATCCTACTCCAACTTTGTGTACATTCTAAACATCATATACTCACAGAGCGGAGGCAGAAAAAAAAACGAGTTAACACAGAAAAATTATTGAGATATCACCATAATGTCGGAAATTATATTTATTGTCTAATAGAGTTCTACAGTTTCCAGGAAACTTGGTCTAAAATCTTTCTTTTTTTCCAGTTTCAGTTTCCAGGAAACTTGGTCTAAAATCTTTCTTTTAAAGAATGGTCTGAATCACTTAACATTTGAAGACTCCTCGGGAAAAACAATGAATGTCAAGAAATGTTCATTCAGAGAAAAACAGTTTTTTATAGTTTCAAAGTCCGTATTTATTTCATTTATGCTCTTTTTATATAAATATTGAATCAACTTATTACTATTATAAACATTCTATGTAAGTACGTATATTAAATGAATGTACTGTCAAATTGACAAGGACGTTTTTTGATATTCCTGTCCCGTTGTTCATACAATGAAAATAAGTATTTCACTATATAATTTAATGTCCTGTTAATTTAATCTAACTAAAATAATTGTAATCGGAATAATCCAAGACTATGGTCCCGTTGTTCATACAATGAAAATAAGTATTTCACTATATAATTTAATATCCTGTTAATTTAATCTAACTAAAATAATCGTAATCTAAATTAAACAAACCAAACCTAATAACCTAACCTAACCTCATATATTACCTATGAAATGTCAAAATATGCAGGCCATTTTTCGAAACTTTAAAGTGTAATATTTTATTTAATACTTACTTTTTAAACGTAAATTATCTTTCATTTTGTTATTAGCACATTCAATAATATAGTGAAATAATCATTTTCATTGTATATGCAGTGGGACCATTATCTTGGATTTAGCCAAATAATACCCCAAAAAGTCAACAGACGGCATTAAAAGGTCAGTTTCACAAAAAAAATTACATTCATTGTTTTTCCCGAGGAGTCTTCATTTGTCCTGCTGCCCAGTGCGTTTAGCACACTGTCAATCAAAAAGCCCCCTTTTTCATAAATAATTATAAAACTGTTCTCACGCAGTACACTTCTAATTTTCTATAAGGGAAATTAATTTCTAAATCTAAAAAAAAGTCAAGAATACATTTGGATTTAAAAGAATTTAATAAATTACTGGACCTACATATTTTTTCTTTGCAAAGGGAAAAACTTTGTTTGAACAAATAAATTTATTATATTATTATTTACCTATGAGTCGTCTCTGTTATGAATTCAATTACCAAGTCTTCCAACAGATCAACACTTTCAGTGTAGGGGTTTTGATCATCTCCAAAACCGTACATCATACATCTTAATTCTTTGCTGAATAATCGTTTACGGCCTGATGGTGTGGCTCCAAGTTGTATGTCGGCATTTTCATCTTCATCAAACTAAAAATAAATACACCTTGATTTAATCATTGCACACAATGAAAACCGTAAAGCTCAGTAAATCATGTCAAACCCGATTTACTTGATCAAATGTTTCATTGATGTCATGTGTTGTCGAAGACATCACTATGAAATAGAAATCTAAATTACAACTTATTTGTTTGAAATTTTAATGCTTAGGACTTCATAGAAAAGAGAATATAAATTATATTATTATATTCATGACAGAAGCCAGAAACATAGAAAACAGAAAGAGATACAGAAGCTTTAATACACAAACCAAAACATAAACAAACTAAATCATAGACAAAGGCAAAAACTCAAGGTCATTAAGTTTCCAAATTGTTAAGGCCCCAGTACACAATGAGCCATGCGCCACGGTGGGCCAGTATCACCGATCGGCGAACAGGCGCTCACACAGTGGCGCATGGCTCATTGCTGCCTTGAAAAGCATGTAAAATAGATGTATTTCAATTTATTTAGTAATATTTACATTACAAACTTAATATTCAATGCATACATATTATGAAGGACTATACACACACACACCAGGAGCACATATATAGGTATCTATGATATAAGGTCTATATATATATAGTATCTCTCTCTCGTCTCTCTCTCATCTCGTCCTCTCCTCCTCTCTCGATCTCTACTACTCATCATCTCTCTCCTCTATTCTCTCTCTCCTCTCTCTCATCTCGCTCTGTGTGTGTGGTGGTCTCCGTCTGGTCATACTCTCCTTCTGCCCCGTTTCTTTTTCGGGGCCTTTGTCCCCCATCTTTGTATTGTGATTTTTGCTCTCGGTTCTCGTTCCCCTGGGCCCCCCTTCGTCCCACGCTCGAATCTCGGTCTTCGCCCGTTCGCGCTCCCTCTTACGCTTCTCTGACTTCGCCGTAGGGGTGGTGGCAATGGTGGCGGGGGCTGGCTAATTACTTTCTCTCTTCTTATTGTGTCGCGGCGGGGGTATATATATATACATATGTATATATATATACATATGTATATATATATATATATATATTTATAAAAATAAGAATATTTAATTAATTAAAAATAACAAAAAATAGCATATAAAATCTGGTCAAAGGTGTACGAGAATCCTGCTTCGGAAAACCCCTTCAGAAACATGGGATATATCAATACCCAGAGCGATATTGTTCAGCATAGCTCTTCCAACAGGCATAACCGTCGGCAGGTTGGTTCTGTATATTGGAATGTGAAACAATCTATGCTGACGATGTCTAAGGTAATTATCAGGAACATACAAACCAATTCCCTGCATAATTTCAGTATTATCGAAGAGAGTACATACTTAGAGTATATACAATCCATAGAGGGATAACTAAACATTTTACCAAACCCGTACGCGTGGTAACATAAAGCTTACTCAGTTTTAACAATATAGTAACACATAAGACAAAAAGGGACAAAAAAGATCACCCGGTCGGGTACGTCTTTAATTGCTTTGTAAGGGTTCTCTTTGCCCGAGTTTCAAAACTCGGGCAGAGAACGGCAGAGCCGACAGATTTGTTATCCGTATTTTCGATAAATTATTGTGTGTTTACGTGCAAATATTACAAAAAATTGATATGCCTTCTTGTGCAATGAAGGGGTGTTCCAATAGGACTGGAAACGGGAAGAAACATATCAGTTATCACAGGTATTTTATCCAAAATATGAAAATTTTACATATATACGTTTTATTTCATAATTTTAACAACAAACCAACTGCAAACATTTACTTTTGTTTAAAAAATCCTAGAACGTTTATTTTTGATTGATTTTATTACACAAATAATTCAGAGAATGCTATTTTGAAGATGTTTTTGATGACTTAAATCAAAATATGTCTATGAATGTTCAATCAACACGAACTGTAAAATTATTTACTTAGATAACCGACATTTTAAAATATATCCGTCTCTTTTTTTCTCCTTTAAAAATTCTGAATTTTTAGGAGTAAGAAAGAGAAGGCACTACATTGTATGGATCTAACTAAGCTCAATGTGGTATTTTTATGACAAAGCATATTGGACCGACAGGGCTGTGCTTAAAATTTTAGAATACAAATTATTTATTATTTATTATTTAAAGTATTCGGATTGGGATATCATTTTTTGTAGGTTCCCAAAAAATGAAGTAAGAAAAAGTGAATGGATCCATGCTGTGGGAAGGATTAATTGGAATCCCGGAAATTAGTTCGAATAAAAAAATTTGCCGTTCCTAGGAATTATTCAAGAACAGAACTGGCTTTTGATAGAGTAAGTACCTATAGTGTTCATTCTTTATTCGTTTTTCGTTACATAAAAAATTTCTTAAATCGCCAATTTATACGGTATTTATAAAATTAGTTATGTGCATTCTGAAACTCCTAGTATATGAAGTAGTATATTTTCGTCCGGTATAAATATACATTGCCCTATAAAATACACCCAAAAAAAATGTAATTAATTGCAAAATGTTTTTATTTCTTTGTTATAAAGATATAAGAAATAAGAAAAACATAAAAAAACTAAAAATTTTCGATTTATGGGTTATTATAGCATACGTAGGAGCCATCGATATTATGTTTTACCTAAAATCGTTAGGTATATTAATTTTTCATAAACTTTAAATTTAATCGATATTATTACATTCAGTCTACAAATTCGACAGTAAACATGGGAGAGTTGCTTAAAGTGATCCCTTCATGTAATGCAGTCGTTGGCCATGTATGTATAGATAGATAGTACGTTTTACCTAAAATCGTTGTATTGATTTTTTGAAAGCTTTAAATTTAATCGATATTATTACTTTCAGTCTATAAATTCGACAGTAAACATGGGAGAGTTAAATTAAATTACGGAGAGAGCGCATTGCTTACGTGCGACAGAAAATGAAGGTTCGATTAGCGGCGCAGTTATTTAGCGATTCTGTAGCGGATGCCATAGAATTTTGTGCTAAAAACCTAAAGCTGCCACAATTTTCTAACAGTGAACCAACAATTTTTTTCATAAGGTGTATAAACAACTATTTGATATATTCAATTCCCGTAATATTTCAGCACCTGAATGGAAAAGGCCTGTATTCTCGGGGAATCATTTAAAGATTTCTGCGTACCTGAGTAATGTTAGCGTATATTTACCTGATTTAAAATTACCAAATGGAGTAAAAGTTATTCAGTCTAATAAAAAAATGGGGTTTTTGGGTTTTTGAATTTGCATAGAAAGTTTACAATTATTAATTAAGACGTATTTAATGTCAGAGTCCCCAGTGTTACAATATCTAACGATGTACAAATTTAATCAAGACCATATCGAATTATTTTTCGGAGCTATACGCTCACATGGTGGTTATAATAACAACCCAACCGTTAGCCAATTTAAGTCCGCGTACAAGAAATTACTTATACGCGCAGAAATCAAAGATAATGTAAATGGAAATTGCATACCTTTAGATCAAATTAGTATATTAAACTGTAATTCAAAGAATTCTGTAAATATATGTGCAGTCAGTATGTGGAGAGTTGTATAATTTATATTTGTGGTTTTGTTGTCAGGCATCTAAATAAAAAAATTAAATGCGAGAATTGTCTTTCTGCCCTTATTGGCTTTAAGACAACTTTGCGAAATTCATTAATTGCACAAAAAGATAGAGGGGGGTTAGTATATCCATCAGATGATGTTATTTTAATTTGCACACATAGTGAACGCGTTTTTAGAGAAGCTCTTAACCGTAGTGGAGGAAAAAGAATGAATCCTCACTTTTCATTAGAATATTTAGTCAACAGGGTCTTAAAAATATTCCTAACTGTAGATTGTTTTAATATATTACTTTCTCACATGCTAGACCAGTCACCGTTGGAGAACCATACTGTTCCCCTAATTAAGGCAGTTGCTTCTAAATATTTAGATGTCAGGCTACACTTTCTGATCAAATCAGCGGTACAACCTACCGTCAGAGTGAGACAACATTTCAACAGATTAATTATCTTCCAAAATCAATAGCGTACTATATTAAAATTTTATATTTATTATTAATTCCATTAATGTACTTCATCATATTGTTTTTTCAAACAATGTATTTTATGTGTATATACAAACAATGTATATTATGTAAATAACGTAATTTTCTAAATATTTGTACAAATGCAGATAACTAGATGTTTATGTTTGATATGATATAAATAATCCTCGATTATAATTATTATTATTATTGCAGTTCCTTATATAATTATTGTTGTGGTGATATTTAAAATTGTAATAAAATAAATTAAAATAAATAAATTTACCCACATATAAAAGGCATTATCATTTATTGCTACTTTATTGTAAGAGAATTCACAGAGAATCGTTCATTTGTGGTAGCCCTGTTTTAGCAACAAATTACAAACACGTGTTAAAAACGAATTGTCCAGTCTCACCGAATGACCACGCCTCTTTTAACAAAATTCTTACAAGTTTCGAAATAATATGGTCTCTATGGATTATATATACTCTAAGAGTACATATATATCATAAGAGAGTACTTGCTCTCATGTGGCCCCCAACATGAGAGCAAGTATTCATAGTTATATATAACTCATGTGGTGGCCCGAGATACATACACATAGACACCCGTGTAATGGGTTACCACAGATTGAATTCAACTCTATCCAAAACCGGAGGGCTCATCCACCTCCAAACTCATATTTAATATTTTCAACCGGTTGACTAATCAAACAAAAAAATAGTGATAATTTTGGTTGTGACTAAATCAAAGTTTTCGAACTAATTATAAACTGTATTAATTTTTGTCCATACTAATAATAATTATTCAATAAACTTGAAAGTCTCTTCTTTACTCCACGATAGCGACATTTCGGCGATCTCAGAACTAAATACAATAAAAACGTATGACCCCGTCAGCAGACGGTGACGAACTGAACAATTGCCACTGTGTGAACACCACCGGCCACGCTACGCCACGATTCTTTGAAGTGTTATCGAATAACCGACAACTTCGCCATTGCGCGCCACGATCGACAATTAGCAATTACCCGTCATTCGCAGTCATTCGGCGCCATTAGTGGACCAGCATCGGCCATTGTGTATTGGGCCCTTTAGGTTTATGATTTGTGTACAATTTAATATAAAAATCATGTTATAAATTTAATCTTTTATGGATTAACCATACCCATTTTTAAAAATATTAATTCCGGGGTTAAAACGACAGAAAATATAATTAAGGTGTTAGAAAATACTATTTTTTACAAATATTATTTATTTGCATAAATATACAATCTTCGATGATTGATAAATTGTTGTTTTACTATTGAGAAAATATATAATCACACTTTCCTCGCGTCTCAATAATTCAGATTTATAATTCATACATATTTTGTCTCATTTATAATCACTATATATTTTACTCCCAATCCAATATAAATTAATAAAAACCTGGCTTTTCAGATCCAATAAAGAAGGTTCAGAAAAAACGTAAAAGCAATCAAAACCATGAAGTTCACAGAAACCACTCGGAATAAAAAAGGATTAGGTAGTAAATATTTGGACGGCCTATCTGAACCTGCGTGCTCGTGAAAATTCAGTTCGGCGCGAATGTAACTCACATGATTAAATCTGCTTAATCTGTTCATAAATTTCACACATTTTGAAACTATTATGTATGTTGTTTTACTCTATTTGTTTCTCTTATGTATATATTATTTTGAAAGAGCTTGAAAATATTTTAGCCTAAAAATTATGTGGAATGTTTCTGTTTTGCGCAGTATTTAATGATAATCTTTCAATAGATTTATAAAAATAGGGTCAATTCTAAGTAAATTACATAAACTCCGGTTATGGACGATATTTTGTTCGAATAAAATATATTTTAATTTTATTTTGTGATTCTAAGACATAAAAATAATATGAAAATATTCACCTAATTTTTGTTTTTATGTATTAACTGAAATCATTTTCACCACAAACGAGAAAATAAAAGAGACACTATCATAATTAATATTATTGTATTTTAGTCTGTGTCCTGTTAAAATAATTTTTAATATACCTTAAAATATGTCCAGTAACAGAACCCATTTTCGGAATGATTGTATTTTTTAAATAAGGATTTCAGATAGTTTAATAAAAATATGTAAAGTATAATATAATACCGTCTATATTATTATGCTCACCCCAAGTTTTTACTATTCGTAAGGGTACTTACCCATTTCACTTTATCCGAGTGATTAGCCTTTGTCTGGTATCACGGCATCGAGTTGTCACACGGCGAGCGATCGCAACATTTCTTAACCCGGTTGGGTGTGTGCTTTTTAATGTGTACATGATTGTGCCACTTATGCGGAGTTTTCGGTGATATTTCCCACTAAAACAATTTTTCGAGTAAGTTAAAGACGCAATGCGTACTATTAAAAATTGTCGTTAAATTAAAATTTTCGTAATATACGTATATTTTTGTAACAAAACATTTATCCCGGTGAAGTTAATTAGTGGACACTTGTTACTCAAAACTTTTTATTATGTCAAGGTGCATGTTGTTCTGATTCCGGGTCGGGTTACTCTATTATTTAAGTAATTACATCAATTGAAATTAGTGCTATTATGATGTTTTCTTGCTTTCCTAACAATGACAAAAAAGACTAGTATTGTTTTTGGATTAAGAAATACTTTCTAAAGCTAATGTGTGTCATGCATACTGTCACCAACCACAAGTTTCTCATTACATATTTCTTATATTTACAGGTTCGGTGGCTGATAAAATAACAAAATGCCGAAATCCGTATGTATATTTTTTATGATTTGCTTGGTTATTAGTATAGAGTTAAAGTTCAACAAAATAATCCATCGCCTTTCGAAGATAAATTATGGAATTTATTTTTCCTTAAGATGATATTTCCCTAAGTAAAATCACCATGTAATCGATTTATTTGAGACTGTACAGAGTTAATTAGATCACTTGCCAATTAATTTTATTATAAATATTGTTTATTCCAAATTTATTTTTGAAACTTACTTAATTCAACCAAACATAATCAATTTTTTCGTTTAATCTATCTGATGGATACTATCAGAAAATAAATGGGCATGTGTGTGGGTAAATCAGCATGAAATATACCAATTTTATATATTTTTAATAATCTGATAAGGCACATATATTTCCATCCTTGTTTTGTTCAAATTAACCACAAAATGTAGATTACATTGTAAAAATATTGTTGTCTAACATGTTCATTTATACAAATGTGGCACCTTATATTTTATTAATAAATTTGTGGAAGCGATGTAATGTGTATATTACATGTGTCCCTTGAGGTAATTTTTTATTTACCAAGAGTAAAGTTTGTTATTTTTTTGGTGTTGATGTCATTTTTAAATATAATTATTGATCTTCAGTAACATTAGCCCTGATCATATATTCTGCAACGGTGCCATCGTCAGGGCTAAATATAATCCAGATGCATGTGATCTCACTAACTAGAAATCTACGCAGAGATGATTACATATTTATTATTATTTACAAAGACAAGCCTTTTTCTGACCATTAACAAATTATTTCTCTTGCTAATTTAAAGGTGAACAGTTTCTTCATTCATCAAGATACTTTATTATTGTTCTGCCGATCTGTCAAATTAGTCCACTCTTATTTATTATTGAAACTGTTGATGTATTAGAGTTCTGATTTACTTGCGATTATTTTGTTTTATGCATAATCCTCATTAAATCAATGTTATTTACCTAAATTTATAGCTACTGTGTACTTGAGTAAAAGGCAATCTGAGTATACATTGAAGTATAGTTTTTTAGGATTTCAAAGCATCAGAAATTGGCAGCACTAGATTAGTCGAAGTTAATAAAGATGAACATGACACAGGTAAAACCTTATTTCGGGAATGACGTTTTTACAGCTAATTATTATGATTTTATTATTTCTGGTGAAATTCAGTTTTGCTTTTTTAACACAGAAAATGTAACCTCTCAATTTTGAGTGCCAAAAGTGGCTATATAGATATGTTTATTGAAAATCAGATTAGTTCAAACTTGCCGTATTTCCATAAGGATAGGCTAAGGGATGTATGTATAACTGAAATGAACTTGTAGAAAAAACGTGTGAGAAAACTATGTATGATAAAATAAAGAAAAAATATATAGACAGAACGAAGACTGGTTCACATAAATTGGTGAATGATTGTAAATTACACATGCAGAGGGAAATGCCGTGTTGAAATAAAAGAAACTTAAATGAAAAGAGAGCAAACGCATACACATGTGTAAGAAGAGGTTTGATATAATTGTGTAACTTTAACATTTATTTGTCTACTCCTATTGTACTATAGTGTTATGTTATATATGTAATCAAAAATAACTACTCATCACACCGTTTCCCCGCAGCGGTAGGTAGAGAGGATGGAACACCATATTCCTCTATCTTGGCATAATACTTTTGCTTCGGCTACATTCATACATGTTCTCATGCGTGCTCTATGGTTATTGAGGCTTTTAACAGGGCCATCGATTCTGACTATGCCAGGTCTTTCGCGGACGCATTCATATGTAATTGTATTCTATTTAATTACTTTTAAGTTTAAATTATTTTAAAGTATAAAATGAGTTTGGCAGAGATTGTGATTTATATTTATTAATAACTAATATTTATATTTCATAATTCAGTTCAGTTCTAATTCAGCTCTAATTCAGCTCAAGTGGTATGGGCATGTTGAGCTAATGATTGAGAAAAGAATGATAAAAAAGATGATGCAAGTGTTGACGGCACCAAAAAGAGAGGGCGTGTGCGGAAAACCAAGCATGACAAGATTAACCAGATACTGGAAGATGGTCATGTTAGGAGCTCGAACAATGTCAAGCTTTGCATGCAAAGATGTATGAATGCAGATAAAGTGAGTGTTGTGTGTCCGGACAGAAAAGTGTGTAGTGCTCCATCCTCTGCCTACCCACACGGAAACAGTATGATGGTAAGTAAGTGAGTATATCTAATTAATTTTACCATCTTCACTAAATGTAACTATTTAACTAAAATAAGATTTAAATATTAACAATTTTCGGTGTACTGATTGATATGTGATGTAGATTACATATTTATTTTTAAATATCACATTGGATAGAAATCATTATCTGGTCTTGAAAGAATTCTTAAAATACCAATGATTGAAACAAATTGAGAAACACTCAACCTTTTACCTCAGCCATGTCTGTAAACTGCTTTTCAATGGCATCAATCATTGCAATTTGTTGCAATTCAATGCCATCATTCATACGCTAATATAATTTACACCTTGTGCTCTGGTTATTTTGTCTGCAGAGCAGAATGAGAATAAATCATGAAATATTCCAAATTCTTGAATTAACTGTATTGTCATTTTTTATTTATTCAAATTTAACTAATTATATAACTAACTTACCAACCTGTTTCTTCGCAGGGCTAATGAAAAAAATACAGCCTCGTAAATCTTTCCTCCTTTACATTTATGAATCCTCTCATGCTCATCAACTATTAAGCTTTCTGATAGGACCATCTCCCAGCATCTGGTTCACCTGGAAGTTCTATATTTTTTGTGCCATCAATGCTTCCATCATATACCTTTCTTGCCATCACTTATTTCTTCCGCATAAGCGACATTTATATCTAATGATTTTATAACAGGGCTGTTTGAAGTTTGTCTTTAAACACAAAATTGGCATATTTGTCTACAATTATGTCAGTTTTTTTCTCTAAAAAAAAATAAATAGTTTTCTGTCTACAATTATGTCAGTTTTTTTCTCTAAAAAAAGAAACAGTTTTCTTTAGTTTCATTGTGTATTGCGGAGAAGAATATTTTTGGTAGATATCCGAGTTTACTACATAGGGGCCGTAGAGAATATATTTACTGGTAATTTGTTCATATTCATAAATCGATTTACCACATATACAACTAATTGTGAATGACCTAATTTCCGCTGCATTTAGGGCCAGTTGTTTCAAGTTGGATTAAAGTAAGCGTTCTTTAAAAGCATAGTTTTTTACATTCTCCACCAATCAGACGATCCGTTTTCGTAAAAATCTATGCTTTGCTCGACCGCCTACTTTGATCGAACTTGAAACAACCGGGCCTTAGTCTACTTTCATGCCCCTTTTGCTAGCCCCAGGTTGCACTTACTACAATTAAATGATTTAAAATCGGGTGTTTATAAATTAATTTGTAATGATTGTGATTATTTTTATATAGGAAAAACGTGTAGAAATTTTGAAATTAGTGTTAAGGAACACTTAAGGTGTTTAAATAGTAATAATTATTCTAAATGTGCTAACCATCTTTTGGCTATGGATCATTCTTTTGATATTAATAAGGGTTTACAAATTTTACATACAAATTATACAGAATCACAATTTGATAAATTAGAAATTTTGGAAATAAGAAAGAGTGTAAATAGTAAATTTAATATTATAAATAATCAGGTCCTTTTTGCAAATAGTTATCTTTTAAATTTATTTTCATGTTCATTAGGTACTTTATATTATCATTTTCCATATATAACTTTTTAATATTTTGATCTATACTTAAATTTTCAAATATTATTTTTGTTATCCTGACGAAGAAGCCATTGGCTTCGAAACATGTTGAATTTTTTCAATAAATAAGTGGTTTTAACAAAGTTAATTTATATCAATTATAAATGATTAAAATTAAATTTAAAAATTAATAATGAATACATGAAATTAAAAAAGTGCTCTTTAAAGCATACTTTAAACCTTTAAATTATTAATTATTAACTCTGTGTTTGGGCCTATCACTTGCTAATTTATCATAAGGTCATTATTTTCTCTATTAAATTGATATATTGTATAATATAATTTTTTTCTCTTTTAATTTTTTTCAACTGTTTTGATTTTTAAGCTTTAGCAGTCAGTCTACTGCACATCAACTTATTTTTTAAATTTAGGCAATCTATTAGTTGCATCCTACTTTCCATAAGTATTTTCAGGTTCTATTATATTTTGGTCTGTCTACAGCTGATTACATTACATAATTATTGCAAGGGATGGCAATGACCAACATTATTTGATGAATTACTTATTGGAAGGTGATAAGTAGCGTACTACTTAGTCGCTTGTATTTTTATTGTTTTGGCAGCTGTCCAACTTAATTTGTTTGTGTAACAATCCTAGAATGGTTTTACATGTTATTTGCAAGTAAGCCTACATAACTGTCCCTGCTTCCTTTCAACCAAAGTTAGAAGAGTTAGGTGGAGATAAGTTTGATCATGAAAAACACCAAAAGCCACAATTGATACGAACTAGATCTTCACAAATATATTAAATATTCCAGTGGTAAAATACTTGTAAATGAAACTTGATGAGCCAGAAATTGAAAAAAAAAAGTATAACACAATAAGTGCTTAGTTATTTCTAAATTAATAAAATATTATATTGAAAAAGTAAAGTACTCAGGCGCATGTGTGTAAAATCTAAATGCAATAGTTTGAAGTATGAGCAAATAAAAATGAATGAATGAATATCTCAAGAGAGTGTGTAGCATAGTTAATAGAAATTAAAAAAGGTCATCGAGATGGTTTGGGCATGTGGAACATTTAAACGAGAAGAGTAAAGAATATTAGGTGACTGTTGAAAGCTATATAAAAGGAGGGCCACCTGCGAAAGAGATAAGGTATGTTTTTTGGTTCATTTTAAAAATTCAGCATCAATACTTAGATGGTTTAATGGTTAAGTTACGCCTTAAAAGAGTTATTTTGTACTGAAAATTACGCTTTTAAGGTATACCTTAGCCTTTAAATCATCTAAGTATTGACTCTGAATTCGGGCCTAAGTCTGCCGTCGCTGGTAAAGTCTGTTCTTAAGAGCAGATTTTAATCATTTGTCCTATACCATTGTGCCTTTTTGCTCGTCACTATAGATAAATGATAAACATGGGTTTTAATAACTATCATTGAAGTGAATAAAATCTGTGTAATCTGTGATGACTAATGATATTATGTGGTATTTATATGGGGGTTAGGTCCAGGACTTCCAATTTATTGTCACATTCATGTTTACATCTTCAAACTAGTTCAGCATGATACAGACCCCACAGTGCGGTAATATTTCATGTACTTTAAAAACTAAACACTGTTCATATAAAGGAGATAGACTATTTTTCATGTAGAAAAGTATCATTACAAATGCAAGAATCCATAATATTGTACAGTCTGTTGTTATTATAAATACAATAATATAGATGCGATTCACATTATTGGCCATTGCCGAGTGATCTAAGACTGTTGCTGCACAGCTAACAATAGCTAGGGAGCGTCCATAAACCATGTGGTTTCTTTTTTAACACTTTTGAACCTCTCCCTTCCTCCGTGTAGCCCGAACGTGACTTTTGTATTGACCCCCCTTTGAGTGGAATGTAGTTTTTTTCCCTATTAATTCCAGAAGACAGCTTGTGCTGTTTTCTCTTACCAAAACTATTTTTAAAATGATTGGGTAAAAAATATATAATATAATAGTGTAAATTTGTTCTTATGTATATTATTACTTTTTTAATAGATCTTTACTATATTTCTCTTTCTTATATATTATATCTTATTTATATATATATTATAATACGTCTGCTCTAAAGCTGCGAAAATTAATTTTATACTATTGTTTATTAACTTTTATGTTTATTATGTTTACTTATCCATTTTCTTATTTTATTTTTCTCTTCTCTTTTTTTTATTTTTTTAAATATTTTTTATTATTTATTTCATGTTTTTATCTGCTATTATTCTTTTTATGTCTGAAATATAATTTTAATAAACTGTTACACAGCTGCAAAACTACACCGACACTCAGGAACGTGCCCAAGGGCTAGTTGAGTGGCAATTCCAAAAATTCAAGTTAAAAAATTGTATGTATATGTATTATGTATAAGTCTCTCTCCAGACACAAGAGTTAGTCTCTTTTTGGAGAGGTAAAACGATATAATAAATTTATGTATCAATATATACTTAAATGTATGTAAATTTGGATTCCTATTAAAAAAAAAAAAATATATATAATATAATATATATATTTTTTTTTTTAAATAGAGATGTGAACACGGAATAATCAATATTCTACTATTTTTAAACGCTGTATGTAAATGCTTGGATTCCTTGGATATTAACCAAAGACCAACAAAAAATAATAAAATTATATATATAGATAATATATATATATATATATAAGTATACAGGGTGTAACAGAGCTGGTCCACAATACTTTACAGGTGGATTCCTGCCTTAATTATGAGTCGAAAATCGCATATTTTTTGCAAAACGGACTGTCATTAGGCCTCGGGTACGATACGAGCGGCAAGCGTCAGAGCGTCAATGCGCCTGAGTAGTAAGGGGCGCATTGATGGCACAGTACTGAGCTTAGTCATATCGTGGCCGGCTTCCCTCACTACTCGGGCGCATTGACGCTCTGACGCTCTGCCGCTTGCCGCTCGTATCGTACCCGAGGCCTTAAAGTAACTTATATCTAATATGAAAAACTCCCTTAATACAAGTCAAGTAAAATTTTAAAAATCCAATTGGAATGTTTTCCAATTGGAATTTTTTCAGGATTTTTATTATTTTATTTAACTTTTATTGGAACGAATGAATTTTTCGTAATCGATATAAGTTACTTTACTGATACTGCAACATTTTGTAAAAAATACGTCAGAATTATTGAAGAAAAATGCAAACTTTGATATTGCATAATTCCATAACTATTGATAGTTGATAGGTCATAGTTGCTTGAACATTTTCGACTCATAATCAAGGCAGAAATCTACCTTTAAAGTATTGTGGACTAACTCTGTTACGTGTGATATGGAAATCTTTTATACATATATATATACATATACATATATACTATAATATAAATATGAAAGATTCACATATTTCATTGACATAATTTTAGCTTTTGAAAAGCCGCTTGAAAAATATTTCCGATAGGCCTCGTAAAGTTTATTGTACAGCGACATTTCACATCAAACCACAATTAAAACTTGAAATGACACACTAACGAACACCAGAATAATTAAAGATGCACTAAAGTTTACTTTGACAGAACAAAATTAAAATTTCACCGAATAGTGTTGTGGCACGCGATCGATCCAAATCAAAACAGTTTTGTTTTAAAACTATACTAACAATCTCTGGCGGGGGAAGTCCAGTGTGCAAGCAAACTTGAGTATTAGTTACCGGGTGCCTAATGTTTTTAACACATTGATAATGGGCCGGCGCGACACGTCGGTTAACTCTGCAAATCACATGTACGCATGGCATGTGTGTATATATATCGTACCTAAAATACAAAAGTATTAATCAAACTATAGAATTAATATCTACATGTTTTAATTTTTCCAAATAATATAAATGAAGAATTATGTGGCTCGACCCTGACCCCCCCCCTCACATAGTCAAGCATAGCATTATGCCTAATCCCCCCTGAACATGCCACGTGCTTTATGGACGCTCCCCTAGCATAACAATTGGCGAAATTCCGCACTGAAAAAATAAATGTCACATTACTTTTCTATTTAATTTTATCATTATTTATTGTTTGAAATATTTTATTTTAAATAATTGAATGTGGTGGCGTTTGTCGTTATCCATTTTAACAATACCTAATACAATACTACTTTTTCCACTAATTTATTTTAGAGTAGTACATCACTCTCTCCTCATCACGTTTCGGAAACCTCCGTTTCCTTCATCAGGCGAGTGTAGACTGAAGTTTGGTAATTGGGATATGCATATGAAGGTCGAACAGGCAGATCAATAGAAAATAGATTCAAAGAACATAACTTTTCAGAATAATCTAACCATATTATAGAAATTGAATCGTACATTCAACAATACAAATATACACATCCTTTATAAACAGACATATGGACTAAAACAAAATTATTTAGATACACTCGAAATTTATAAAAACCTAAATACCCGAAATGTCATGATCAATAATCAAGTACAACCCTTCACTTCACCACTTCTCACAATGTTCCTTCTCTTCCACCACCTTGATACTCCTCCATTCCCGCAGGAACCGCAGCCCATACACCAAACGTTCACTCTCACAAATTTCAGTCTACACTCATCTAAATAAGTTCGAAACACGCGTGTGATACTCTAAAATAAACTAGCGGAAAAAAGTGTTTTATTCATAATTTTTATTTAATTTACTAATCGTACATGATATTTCTATACTTAACTCTTAAAAGACTGCTAAAAAAATACCTTCGGGAACGGTGGTGTAACACAGCGTTACCTGATTAAAAATCGGCATTGTTTTTAATATGCGATAAAATATGCATATATACGATACAGATAAGACTTTTCAAAGGTCTCTTTATATAATTATGTAAGGTAAACATACATATTTGCATTATTTTAGTAAATTATCATAAAATCATGACATATCGAATTTGTGCGCGCTCACGCCGACGTATCATTACAAACTAAATTCAACGACGCGGTCTCCAGGTCCCGTCAGTCGTCCGCAGTCCGTCTTTGTCTAACACGTGTTACGCGACTCCACCGCGCTCTTTTGATATTGTTTTCGCTTTCACCGAAACCCAAACAACCGCCATCTCTGTCCTACCTGGAATGTGTGGTATAGTCGTGCTCTTTCTTGCTCGATTTAACTGCGATGTGCAATATTCTGCTCTCTTTTACACACTGGCCGAAAATACGAGGGTAACGAATAAATATTTTTTAATTAAAAAATCCGTACATTCGTAACAGTTTAATTTAGTCATTTTGGTGTGAAAATGTGTATTCGATGATTGCAAAAAATGTGACGTTTTAGTTTTCGTAAATAAGGTAGATATTTCATATTTTCTATGACATGTAGACCTACGTTACATCACCGACACACGGGAGTTAGTGGTAGTTCAGCACGCTAAGGGCCGGTTGTTTCAAGTTGGATTAAAGTAAGCGTTCTTTTAAAGCGTAGTTTTTTACGTTCTCCACCAATCAGACCATCCGTTTTCGTAAAAATCTACGCTTTAATCGTCCGCTTACTTTGATCGAACTTGAAACAACCGGGCCTAAGGTACTTACTTCAGAAGTATCCTCTAGTCATCGCGTTGTTTCCGCCAAACCCGATAGCGCAAGGCGCGTCAGCCACCGCGGAACCGCGCGCGGTCGGCTCGGAATGCGCGATCAGGGCCGCCTCTCCGACGGCCGGGTAGGTGCCGCGGCCGTCCTCGGTCAGCCGGGTACCTGCGCGGGCGGCGGGCGGAGGGCAGTGGGTCGGCCGGCGCACCTGATCGCATCGACCGGATCCCGCCGCTCTCACGCCAGACCCAGTCCTCCAGAATGCTTAAAAACAAACTAAAATCATAAAATGTCAGATGTATTTAGCGTGCTTTATGTTCGTGATATGTTGATAGATCTGTTGGGCTGAGGGCCAGTTGTATCAACTTGGTTTTATAGTAAGACATTTGTTTAAAGCGTACATTTTTACGAAAACGGTGTTTGATTGTTGAAAAATGCAAAAATCTGTGCTTTAAACAAACGATTACTATAAAACAAATGGATACAACCGGCCCTAATATAATTAGTTTACTTCTGTTTCGGTCCAGATATTGATGACTGAAAAAATAGATAAGGATTGTTTTGTTTTCCCGCTCTGATAGATATTATAAATGTCTATACTGCGAGGGTTTAATGATTCTTTCTTTTAAATATTTCTCACTTGAATTGAAAATATAATAATACTTAAAAAAGTTACCCATAAAAACCAAGTTTTTATTATACTCCCTTTCTCATTTACTAGTTAAAACTTTTTTTTTTCGCTTAACCTACGCGTTGGGCTTCGGTCGGGCGACGCTACGAAAGGGAGTAATAAAAAATTTACAAAAATCCAAAATTATACTATAATGAGGTTTCGCTTCTACCAGACCCGTTGAAATATTTTCATACAACTTAATAAGTTGTATGAAAAAACCATTCAAAATTTGAAAAATCCAAAAATTTATTAATTTTTTTTAACGAAAATTTGATAGATCTTCTTGATCGTCGCCACGAGTCTGCTTGCAAAGTTTCAGACCGATTGGATCAGGGGAAAGGGGTTTAAAATGGATCCAAAGTTTTTTCGTAAGACAAGCAGAGACGCCACGAGTTAATATAAAAGGAGTAAAAATATACTTCTGATATGACATAATTTAAATCGATTTGTCAACATATATTTTGATGAAATCTTTTTAGTTAGATATTTTAATAATTAGTATAAATTATATATAGTATAGTTTTGTATACAGCTTAATTTTAATATGAAGGTCGTCGAACACAAGATGCTGAGATAATCACATTTTCTAAGAATTTTCGAATCATGTATTAGAAATTGCCTATTCCTTTGATATATTAAAAGTTATCGATGAATGATGTTTTGAAGTAGAGAGGAGGATAATACTTACCTATCATTTAAACGCGTGGCAGTATTTCTGGTTCACAGTACTATTTTTTTTATTATCTTAGTAAAGAGTAGACAAAATAATATATTTAGATTTAGTTTAATTCCGCTCTGGCGAAGGAGAGGCGCTATTCTGAAATTATTTGGCGTTAAAAATTAAACTCAAAAGTGGTTATATATATATACTTATTATGGATTATTGATATATTATAAGGTAGATTTAATACAACATTCCGTGGTTTCGGCGTGTTTACGATGTCTTAATTAATTTAAATTATACCAATGCTTTAAAAAGTATATTTAATATAACATGATTTCTTAAATACGTAAGTAATATATATTTTTACATTGCACAAGCATCTGCAAAGATGTTTCCTTTCTTTATCGTGCTAGCTTTCCAGGTATGATGTGATCGCTTCTAGGAATAGAATCATTACAATCTAGCGCAGTTTCACTTCAACCAACTAATAAGTACGAGTGCATACATTAAAAATTCTTCGGCTGCTGAGTGAAAGATTCATGAACACTCGTTTCCTGGGCAAATGAGTGCGTGGCTTATAATTATGTGTTAATTTAGGATTATGCAGTGAATTCTTTACACTCTGCCTAACAGCTTGCGCTCTTGGATTTAGGTGAGAAGTTTGAATGCATTGAGTGACTGTTCAGTATTTTGATCTCGGAAGGAAAACTCCAAATATTATCAATCAAAATGATTTCGTTGTCTGTCTGTCTGTCTGTCCCCTTATCTTTGTGTAACATCCGTAATTTCGTTCGAATTCACGGCCAAAAAACGGCCGGAGGTGGGGCTTGAACCCCTGGCCACTAAACCCGAGGCGGCCGATGAACGCACGAGGCTACGGCCGCCTCTCCGTAGACCGCCAAAAAGATGCTGTAAATGTACACTAGGGTTACCAAAGACTCTAAGCAATGTTCCGTCAGTTTTAACGGGTTATTTATGTTATTTTTGCTGGTAATATTTTACATTTTTTTTTACGTTGTTAGTACAGTAGCTGGCAAGCATCTTGAAATTTTACGGCGTAGTGGGGGGAAGTTGCATGTACCATTCCACCAACGAGACCCAAATTTTGTCTTCTGCGCATTCCCCCACTACGCCAAAAAAATTCAAGAAGTTTGCCGGCAACTGTACACGATGTAATGAAAAATGCCAAAATAGATATGTTTCGTGCAATGACGTAACTGAAAAAATTGTGCCCTAACGCCAAACGGAGAAAGGGCATTGGGCCCCAATAAAAATAGAAAGGCTCTCTTAATATGTATGAGATATACAATATAATTAAGAACGAAATTGAGCTCTTTCCTATTACTTTCACACTCTCATGGAGAAAGAAACAAATACGTTTTGAGGCATCTATGCACACTCGAAACACTCTATGCACTCGCAATAAGTGCTTGTTTTACTGGGATTTTTGCTCTGCGGTACTAGTTCTGCAATAACCCCACATAAGAGTAATATTAGCAAGATTAATAATTGTTTTTCCCATATATAAATTATTCTGTATTTACAGATCATAAAAAAGACTATCCCCGACGATAATAGAAGAGAGCATTTTTAAGATTAATACCTATACCCCATACCAATGAGAAAAACCAATGTCATATTCATAATCAGCGACGACGAATTAGTAAAGAACTGTTCTCAAAATAGAAACAACGAAAGCCGTGTCGACCTGTAATAATAATAAAGCCGCACTCCACTGCGGCGCGATCCTGCAATCGTGGGTACGTTCGAGTTTATCGATGATCGCAGCATGCTTGAAGGATGTCAACCCGTAACAGTAAACTCGCGTGGACGCGGCATAATGCAGCGTGCACCGGGCGGCCGCGGGTGGATAAGAACATTCCTTGCAATTTAAACTCGCGCGCACTTTTTAAGGTTTGGCGATTACACAACTGGGTCAAGCGAATAAATACAACACGCGAAACAAGAACGATTACTGCAACGGTCTGACAGTATTTTCGTCTGTTTTATCTTTACGTCGATTTATCGTAGTCTCAGCTTTTGTAGTTAATCTTGCATCGATTCAGACCTGTAGGCCCTTGATATATGTCTCTTACAATATTATTCAATGTTTTACTCATGAGTACACTCATAATGTACATCATAAATATCGAAAGGAGAAAGTTAAGTCCCGACTACTTCACCATCGATTAAAGATTTAAAGTTTGTATAACATATTCAAAAACTTTTTACTTCCATTCTTTTAACTCGTGGCGTCTGCTTGCTTGTTTCCTTGACGAAAAAAATTTCGGATCGATTTTTAACCCTTTTCCCGTGATCCAATCAAGATTTTCCACATGAACTTATAAAGCAAGAGGAATATGTTGATAGAATCATCATATTCCTGGAAACAATACAAATGAGAAAGGGAGTATAATAAAAACTTAGCTTTTATGGGTTAGTTTTTTTTAATTTACTTTTAATAGTATAACGGATATTTCATACGAACTGCAAGGGTATGTAGAGATACGATTCTCGACGTTTCGACGAATCACAGAGACTTCAGGAGGGTGTCATTTAAGTGTCATGTAAGTGTGTGATGTGACTCCAGCGGAACGTCGAGAATCGTATGTTTTTTCGAGGGTTGGTTGGGTATGATAATAATGAAATTAACGCTTTAAGATGATGAGAGGATACGTCCACCTGCAAGAAACGTATCTCGTGTGGCACGTGACGCAGATGCACACTAATGTATTATGTTGAGTGCGCGTTCACTGCGTGTGTGTCAGTGTGTGTGGCAAGCAGATGTAGGATGACTGGAGAGATACAGGATCTTAAATTATACCGATTAAAAACGGTAGTTTATTGGTACAAAGTTACAAGAGGTTTAAAGTTTTATTATCGTTTATTTGGGCGCAGAAGCTTGGAAATGCCTAACTTAATGTGCAACGACAGGGTTCTTAAAGACATCTTGCTTAGAGAGCAAAACTGGAGAGAGATGGCGCGAAATGGAGGAAAATTATTGAGGAAGCCAAGATCTATCAGGGATTGTAGTCAATAGAGATGAACCTCTCATTCACATAGTGAACGGGATTTAGAAATTGCACATATGTGGAATGACGTACTTGGAAGGCATACGAGGTGAATGTTGATAACTCAGAAAATAAAGGGCTCCGCGAAAGATCTAGGGTGACCAGCTTATCCAAGTATTAGTAGATGAGAAAGTGCACACAGATAAAACAGCAAGACAAAATAAGCAAGCATGTCTATAGAAGTCGTAGGATCGTAAAACGTTTTCACGATGACATGACGCTTGTTTTGCGGTTTATTTAGCACCGTTTGTTCTTGGCAGATTTCCTGTGTGTGCGTGTGTATGCGACGGAACATTTCATTTCCATGTCCAAATGCGATGTGCAGTATGGAATATTAAAACGATTATTGAGCGAAATGACTTTCATCCACCGCACAAAGCAAAGGTGTCAGGGCCGCCGCACCGGCCGCGCTCCCAGCGTCGTGTCATCACTGGATACAAAGGTCCGTCCGCAGCATTCAGCTGTGCCATCGTTTATTACATGCAGGGGCTTCAATCTCGATCCGCTAATCTCTACAATTATATGTTTTTTGAGTTTTTTTTGTTTGTGTAACCTTCTCGAATGCACACCAATCTGGAATTTTAGACCTGAAAATATAAACAATGAGTTTTAATGTGCGATTATGATCGAAGTCGCCGAATCTTGTGTCGACCATGCAATTTCTACTATCCAAGTGATTGAATCGGCATTTTTAATACTAAGACATGTACAAATGATTCCTAAAAAATGTAATACCTATTTAATAATAATTGATCTAAATCACTTATTGTACGATATTGTCTACTGATACAAATGCTCATTAGTGGCACGTGAGGATGCACACTATTAAGCTTCTTGAGCCATTGCTGTTTAGTAGTATGTGTGTACGCACATTGCTAGTAATGAGCATGCTCATTACTAACATTCTGTCATAATGTCTAACCACAAAGTTAATGCTTTAAATAATAATAATAATATTAATAATAAAAAAACTCCAAGCTGCTTAAGTTATATTTTTTCAAATGAAGATTATGATTTTCGTTCAAGAATTTGACTGCAACTCTTTTTTTTCAATTTAAGGGTCACTGTTACAGAATACCATCCAGATGTCATTGGCATTCATTGTTGTATTTATTAAATTACTAGAGTTTTCGGTGACCGAACAAACAACAATTGGAACACCAATCACACTCGTACTATTGTTACAGTTGTCGGCAAACTTCTTGAAATTTTTTGGCGTAGTAGGGGAATGCGCAGAAGACAAAATTTGAGTCTCTTTGGTGGAATGGTACATGCGCAAACTTCCCCCCAGTACGCCGTAAAATTTCAAGATGTTTGCCGGCTACTGTATTAATATTATTTGTTGGCTGCGTTCACGACGCCCGGCTGAGCGCGCTTGTGCCCCCGACTGTTGAGAGTGTTCAGCACCCCTGGCGCACTGCTCGCTGTACCTGTGCCGGGTCAGCACGCGCCCTTGGGTTATGAATAACTATTTGCGGGTATAATGATAGTTTTTATGGCTAATCCATTCTCGTTTAGAAAAATATTACTAAAATATAAATCTGAAGATTAATTTTATATTCTGCTGTCTTCTTACGTTTCAATTGAATTAGTTAAAATTATATTATTATTTTAATTTAATTTTTATCTTCGTCGACATCAAACATTTTTTTTTTCCTTTTCAGCTTGTAAGTCTCCATTGGTTTTTGCAAATACTAGAGTGCTGATTCACGTGATAACTAAATGCCTAAAGGTACACAGTAATTTAAAAATGTATCAAAAAAATACTAGAAAACATGCGTAACATAGAAGCTTTCAAAAAACAAAAATATAATTAAAAATACCTAAAATATCGTCTCTTTAGAGGAAATTCACTAATCGCAATATTGGCCAAAATGAGTTATGAATACAAACATTCATTCAGAATATTTTTGGGTATGTCCAAATTTTTCAGTACAGAACTGGATTTTTGTTACAGGGATATATCAATAATCAATCAATGTATATATAGATGTCTGACAGAGACGAAACTGTATTTTATGGGAAAGCAGCTATAGAAGTCTTTTGGGTGTACATAGGGCTTACGACCTATCGTACGGCTGGCTTAGGTGATCACTTTACACATATGCAACGTTCGCCATTTCCACCCATGATAGAATACCATGTCTACTAATTTATGTAAATTTTATGTATTTAAATTATGCGCCACGTTTCACATGTGAGTTCTAACGATCCTCCACGCGGCTAGCACCAAAGCTTTTTCATTCCCCTTAAATGACCACAGATGTCGCTTACAAAAATCCAGTTCTGTTCTGAAAAATTTTGAAAAATACTCAAAAATATTCTGAATGAAAAATACTGATAAAAAGGGGTTTAATAAACATTAAAATAATATTTCTGGCGTATCCTAGTGGAATGTTAGTAATTCGGATGAATTTTCATTCACACAGATAAAGTATATTGCTTAAAAAAGTCCAAAAAAAATATATAGATGTCTCATGTCGGTATAGTGCCTAGTGATCCAATGGTCGGTGGTTCGAGCCCCATTCCAGGACAACAGCAAAATAGTCCTATTTTCATAATACTAACGTTTTGCTTAATTTTAAAATAGTAAGAATATTGACGTCAAACTTATTATTAGTAAGTACGCTTCTCTATTCAAAAAGAAAAAAATTATCTGCGTTCAACGATGGGAAAATACTAGTACTTCTATTAATTGAAAATGAATTAATGCAGGAGTTAACTAACACCTGAGAAGATGTTTTGATTTTTATAACTTATTCATAACTTTTTTATTAAAAAGGTTGAATATGATTTTTTTTTTTTGATTTTTATAACTTATTCATAACTTTTTTATTAAAAAGGTTGAATATGATTTTATTTTTTGTTATATTCCTGTCAGTTTCTATTAATTTTTTTTTCGGACTTTCATAGGCTCCTTTGTTCGCGGACCCCTAGGCACAGTGCCCACTGTGCCTAATAATAATATGACCCTGCCTTCGTGTTGTGGTCATCTAAGGTCCAATATTTAAAAAGTTACGAAGTTACAATGGCATTCAATAACGGTTACAAAATAGCTACAATATTATATAAAATATTAAATAAAAAACCTAAACAAACAATAAAAAATACATATACAATACTTTAACTTAAGACACACACACACGAAAGATACTCTACATAGATACAATATCATACGATATTATTAACATGACGACAATTCAATTGAAAAACAATTTAAAAATAATATGTATATAGAATCTTTATTTTACTTTATTTAATTATGCTGCAGTGGGGTTTATTAACTAGAATGTGGGGATTACGATATGTCATACATAGGTCGGACAGGCAGATCAATAGAAACTAGATTTAAAGAACATAAAAGGTGTCCACTAATCATAACCTTTCGGAATATTCTAACCATATTATAGAAAATAACCACACATTCAACAATACAAAAATACACATCCTGCAAAAACAAGCATACGACCTAAAATAATATAATTTAAAAACACTCGAAATTCACAAAAACCTAAACACAACAAATAACATCATCAATATTCAAATACAACCCTTCGCATCACCCCTTCTCATAATGTTCCCGCTCTTTCACCACCTAGACACCCCCTTCACTTCTACTGAATCCACAATCCATTCATCAGACAACCACTCCCGCACACCTCACCCTCAACTCACCTGAAGAAGGAAACGGAGGTTTCCGTAACATGTTGTATTATACTTAAAAATAAAATGTGGGAAAAAAACACAGTTTTAGTGTTTTATTCATAATTATTAGTTACGAAGTTATTAAGAGCGGCTATTTTGAAACGAATTCGCGGTATTTTAGCTAGTAATGAAATCAAAATATATTACATGTATATAACACGTGTGTGATAACGTCATTCAAATATCTGAATGAATAATACATTTATAAAGATGACGTTACGATTTTTTTAAGGTTTTTAAATAGTCGCCAATTTGAAACAAGATTTTTTGTAGTATTACTTTTGAAATCTATCCAATAAACGCTCGTAGTAACTTCATGGAATTATATGACTGAATACATTTACGAGTATAAAGATGACGCAGTGGTGTTAATAAGATGGTGAACGTAATTTTATTTCGAAAGACTCGTGGCTGTTAATTGTTATAAATTATGCCCTCTTTGTCTTTTCATAGCACGGATTTTATTGTAAATCGCAGGGCTTCAAGCGTTATTTTTTTATTTCGTTTTTGTTTTTTTTTTCCGTTTCAATTATAAAATATAGATCAGTTCGCTTCCGGTTTTCTTTTTGGAAAAAATAACGTTTTTTCGGTTCAGCTCCGAGTGATACTTAACGAACGATCAACACATTAAATTCTGTATAAAGTGACTGTCACACATTCGGCGGTGGAGAACGCAATGAAACATTTGAAAGAAATCCAAACTTTTATTTATCACCAAAGTCACGGGACACTAACTTAACTGGAACACTATTCTGTAACTCGCACTTACATTTCTCGAGAATATTCCACTTGTCTCTGATGCACGTCGTTTGTATAACTCAGGTTCGCACTAGATGATTCCGCACGTATGTACACTACTGGCGCCATTAGACTGGTATCGCCGCTGTCTGTCTCGATTTCTGTGTCTTCGCTTCTGTGGTTTCGCTTCCGTCTAAACAACAACTCACTCTCGCTTCCAATACTACACAATATGTAGGAAATATTTTTTTTCCATATTTCCGTGTATTTCTGGTTCTTTAAAATTTATTCTATAACGTTCGAGTGTAGGGAAATCCTAGATTAGGCGCCAGTTCCTTGCTTCTAGCATTTCGTGAAAATACCAACTCAAAAATCATAACAAAATCTCCTTCGTAAAAAACGAATTACGACTACAACTGAAGTAGAGAATAAGATTGTGTTAACGCGCTTGTTTAAACACGTACCGAAACAAACAGATATTTTTTCTGGTTCAGCTCCAGTTTTCATTCCAACAAAAATAACGGTTTTTTACCGGGTTTCGGTTCAGTTCCGGTTCGAAGTGCGCAGCCCTTGTAAAATGTATTTGCTTCGATGCAAGTTTAACAATAGTTTCTTGATGAAAACGAACTTAATCTGCAAAGTATTAAAAGATAACAGCTTATGCGAAAAAATTCGTTATTTACATTGGCGTAATTAAAAATTGGGCCACAATATAAAATGGAAAACGTATTGGGCTTCGATGCAAAATGAAAAAAAAAACATTATTACAGCATGTCCTCATAGCTAGGCGCAAAAACTTTGCAGCGGAGGCGCCAGGAGGCACCACTTTGGCCGCTCTCTTTTTTTGGTCACCGCGACGAGAACATTATTCCTTATTTGCATACCGAACTATTGTCGCGTGAATTACTTGTAAACCAATAAAGTATCTGGAAGCAGACAACGAGTTTTACTGGATTCCCGATGCAACAAAGTTCTCCTCTTGTCACAAAGAAGGAGAACTTTACATTAAATAAAGGAGACTCCCCCGACGTTTTTGCTGCTAGCGATTAGACACTCTGTACATGTATTGTACATTACAAATATTAAGTGCTACTTGATTTTTTATACATTAGGTATATAATAAGAACAACATTTATCTCTTATTTCCAATTAATTGTATTCACTTTCACGAAAAAAAAAACATTCCGGGCACAAATTATTACTAACCCAGCATAGCGGGGCACTATTTGAATGAGTTTTATTATTTTTACTAACCACTACTTTTTACTGTAACCCTTCAAAAATGACGAAACATTGGTTCGCGTCTTTGCTAAGGTCTAGTATATATTTATAGTAGGTATCTTATTGACGCTCCGCGGAGAGACGGCGATAGCAACGTGCGTTGAGCGGTCGGCTCGGGTTTGCTGGCCGGGGTTCAAGATCCATCTCCGGCCGTTTAATTTGTTTTTTTTAGTCGTGAATTAATTACGGACGTTACACGAAGTTACGGGGACGGGCAGACTACGAAATTTTTATGTTTGATTACACGTTTTCATAATAAAAATAATCGATTATGTGTATTTAAATAGAAAGAAATTAATTGCACACGTGTTTTCGTAATACATGATTTTGTTTAATATTATTAATTAAATTAATATTTTTAATAATTGTTATTCTGTTTTAGCACTAGGATATTTTAAAATTATTTTAGTATACTCAATTTACTGTAGGGCACGGATGCTTTAGGCCTTAGCGCACCGCGCGGCTGCACGCGTGTAGTTACGCCACTGGGTTTTTTTAATTGGCCACAATGATGATGATAATAATGGTATAGTGTAGAAGAACATCGCTGGTGGGGATAACACCAGCACGTGGTTCGCATAAACACGCACATCCGAGTTATTGGAGCGTTGGTTCAAAGTCATCTGGGAGTACAAAACCGCCATTGAAACGTGCCCTCTAGCGTAACCTTGGCTCTCAGTCGAATCTGTCAAATATCCGAAGACTAAAGGTCGTGCACGAGGAATATTCAATACGTTTCTTTTTAAAATTTATTTAAATGATATAAATCTAAAATAGAAATTTAAATTAAGAAATTTAAAGCTTAATTGTCGTTGCCATTCATGATATAACCCCGCTATTCTCAGGATAAAAAGATTGTTGTAATATCCCGGCACAAAATAGGACGCGACGTACAATTATTTATGTACGCGTAAAGTTTCTATAAGAAATGTTAATATTTCTATCACAATAGCGGAAATATATTATTTATAATTGAATATCTGAACTCTTTGTATGAAAAAATAAGTATGTACATAGATGTGTGTGTATATACAGGGTTATTTGTAAAACATTAATAACCTCGCAGGACTATACTCCTGCCTTGATTATGAGTCGAAAATGTTCAAGCTATTATGACCTTATATCAATAGTTCAGGAGATATGCGACATCAAAGTTTGCATTTTTTTTTCAATATTTCCGACTTATTTTTTGTAAAACTTTGGACTATTATTACAGTAACTTATATCGAGTATGAAAAATTCATTCCCTTTAATACAAGTCAAATAAAAAAATAAAAACCTTCGAATTCCAATTGGAAAACATTCCTATTGGAATTTTTTCAGGGTTTTAATCATTTTATTTAACTTGTATTGAAACAAATGAATTTTTCGTAATTGATATTAGTTACTGTAATGATAGTCCAATGTTTTACAAAAAATAAGTCAGAAATATTGAAAAAAAAATGCAAACTTTGATGTCACATATCTCCATAACTATTGATATTAGGTTATGATAGCTTGAACATTTTCGACTCATAATCAAGGCAGGAGTATAGTCCTGCGAGGTTATTAATGTTTTACAAATAACCCTGTATATGTAAGCCCCCGAAGACGATTTTTTATGAAAAAGGAGCTATATGAATTATCCATTTTTAAACTAAATGATTTCTTGAATTTTCAAATAATATTAGCACATTTTTATTTTGTATAATATTCATCACATCAAAACAAAATTGACGAGGTTGTATACTGTAGGAGCCAAAACATGATTTAATAATAATTAAATTAAGTTATTACTAACTTATACGCCAGACCTTCGCCTTAGCGAATAGACATAGAAATTATAAAAACAGGCCATAGGATATTTAATATTTTTTTATTTATTTGTTATTTTTACATAAATGAATATAATTTAACATTTGAAATACGGAAACAATTTATTCTAGTATCTCTATAAGAGTCCGACACTCGTGTATAGAAGAGTATTGCAGGTATACCTATATATAAATATGCATTAATCTATGTAGTACAATATAGAATTGTATAACAGTGATTATGTACAAAGAAATATTATATCAGTTAGAAGTAGTAGTAGCCTTAACTTCTGTTTTTATTTGATGATAATATTGGTGTGGAAGGTGCAATTTGTTGTGAACTGACATTTTCAAAACAGTTTCATGATCATATTATATGTGTTTAGTATTATCATACCGTATCCTGTTTCTTCAAAAGGTTTCTTTCTTGGTTCAAATTTGCGCGTAATTCAAACTTCCTCTTGGTGATACATTTATACTTATTTTATAGATATTCGTTTTGTTCTTTGAACGTTAAATTATACATATTTTCTTAAGCTTTCAAGCGACATTTTTAACCTAACCTCATTTATTCCTCAGATATTATTCCAATGAACAAGTTGACAGGAGTTATATGTTTATAGGGAAAAATTTGATATAGGTATAAAATTTCCTATTCTTTCCACGTCTGTTTATTAGAATATTGCATTTTCGAAGAAAAACGTTTATAATTTTCCTTGGCAACGAGTTCAAATGCAGGTGAATTCTGTGTCAGTAAAACGATCAGAAAAAACGCCACAATTGAGATTGTATCGAGGAAATGTACGATGATTGGTGTGCGTGAGCGACACTGAATGGCGGTGAGTGGGGCCTGCGCGATTTCTACTTTCCCACTATTGTTGGTAGCCATTCTGCATTCAATCCCCAATGAGTGTGACAAGTGCTTTCATATTGTTCTTGGATTGATACAGTTTTAATTACCGCTTCTGGGGATGTCACACAACGCTGGGTCCCCCAAATTATTTGACCTTTTTCCTACCCACCGAAAATGTTTATTCTTAGGTCAAGTAGGAAATTATAGTCGTATTCTGAATTCTGAACTGAGCAATATTGCTATTTCTGTATCTTGAGAGTTATTGTATAACACTGTAATGCCGCCGATTTTGACATTTTAAGTTCGACAGGTTTGAAATTAATGCATTCAATCAATTAGAAACCGCATTATTAAAATTGGCGACATTACAATATTTTACATAACTATAAGGATACCATAATGGTCTTAGACAAGTGATATATTTATATATAATTATAAGGATACCGAAATACCAATATTTCTTAGTTCAATATACGACCGATTATTGCGAGAAGCTTATTTCTAAAAGGTTAACAACTTATTCAATCAATTAGAAACCGCATTATTCATAATTGTGAGTAATTTAACATTTGTTTATATTTTAGAGCTTTCTGATTGATTTAATTCATTAATTTCAATCCTGTCACAATTGGCGGCATTACAATGTTATACATAACTGTAAGGATATCATAGTGGTCTTAGACAAGTTATATATTTATATATAATTATAAGGATACCAAAATACCAATATTTCTTAGTTCAGAATACGACCAATTGTTGCGAGAAGCTTATTTCTAAAATGTTAACAACTTAAATGCCGGTTGTATCAACTTGGATTATAGTATAGAAAATGAGTCGTATGATTGGTGGAAAACTATATAGTCGATAATTTAAAAGAAAGAAAAACCATGTTGATACAAAGTAACTCTGACATTATTTATATAACGCAGTTTCATTTTATTTCATTCATTCTTATCTCGAAATGAGCATATCTTTTTGGTCCCGATGCAAACCGAAACTAAAGTCTATACGCCAAACATTCTTTCGGAAGGCGACGTTGAAATTTTGTTCATTTTTCAATAGAAGTTCCTACAGAGCTTTTTTATAATTCCCGATTTGCATTGACTACATTAATGAGAGCGTACACAACAGCCTTATTTAAGTTATGCTGTGTGCTGTACGCTGTGTGTAATCCCTTGTTAATTATTAGTAGGCTGCGGGAGAATATTGTACATATTGAGAAAATATTCGACGAGAAATAATTCCGTGATAAAAATTTCCGATAAATAAATAGCCTGATTCGATATTTCGGCTATCCAAAATGTTCTATTTAATTTAGCACATTTTGTTTTATCAGTTTATATAATAATGAGAAACCAAAGTTAATATGAAATTACAATTCACGTATTATTATACAACATTGAGAGATCTCTTTTATCATACTGCAAAAATCTCCAAATTCGACAACCTTAAATGATTACCATCATTTAAAAAAACTATGTTTATAATAGATTTCATATAAAACTGCGTTATTTTAATTTTCACTATAAGATTTTTACGATACTACAAAACAAGCTTCTCAAAAATTAAGAAATTTCGTAAATATGTCGTAATAATAATTCGTAAATATGTCGTATATAAAATATGAATACTTATAAATGATTGTGGTTTCGGTTCCTCAACCAAGTCACCTGCTTTATCACAAAACAAACACGATAACTCGTTCGATCTTTTTCTTTTCACATTTGTCACTTGTAGCGACATTGCTCACGCATTTTAATAAGAGTTATTAATTTATCACTCAAAAACGACAAAACTCAAATGCTATTTTACAAACACGAAAAAATATACGTTACTCACAATGGTTTTTACCCTACTGTTGCACAAAAACATTAAACGGCTAGGTACGCTATGCACTCTGACGCTTAGGGGCGGGCTATTTAATTAGGGAAAAGGGGAAAGGAACCGATAAAGCTGCTAACAACATCCAGTTTTTGTTATTTGGTGTCTCAAGTATAATAAACTGATAGCATAGTTGCCGGTCTTCATATTTGGCATACTCAAGTACCTCTGGCGCCTGGACTATATCATTAAATTAGTTTTTCTCATTAAATTTTTTTTAACAACAATTTATGATTTTTATCATTAATTTCTATTTTAATTTTATTTGACAACCTATTATTACCTTTAATTGTTAAAAAAACACAACTAATGACACTAATATAATCATTAAAATAGCTCAATAGCGTGTACTCAATCAAATGAGGGGGTATAAAAAAAAATTGGACCACCTGTGTTTCTGGCTACATTCATATTGTTAATCTATAGGCTTTTCTGAACTAGAATCAATTGTCAGAATGCGGTCCTCATATTTTGCATACTCAAGTACCTCTGGCGCCTGGACTAATGGGGCTTGGACCCCGGGCCAGCAAACCCAAACCGGCCGCTCAACGCATGTATGTACGGCCGCCTCTCCAAAAAGGTACTATAAATATATACTAAGGTGCTATAAATATATATTAGCAAAGACGCGAACCAATGTTCTGTCATTTTTGACGGGTTGCAGCTAGTAACAGTAATATTTTTTATAAATATAAAATACAGTAAAATCCTGTTTAGTAAAAAAAATTCGGGCCTGTCAATTCAGAAGGTGTAAACAGGTTTAAAAAAAAACTTGATTAAACTAATCTTAAAATAGTGCAGTGTTTCTATTTCGATTATTTTAAATTTGCAACACCTTGTGACAAAAAAGATGCATTGAATCACACGTCGTGTATGCACCGGTAAGCAACTTATGCAATTGATTTTAATAAATGCAATGTTAAAATACCATTCGTAACGATAATAATTGCTGATATTTACATCTGACTGATCGATTGTGCCGCTCGCGTGGCCTGAAATTCCAGAGTTCGACACCCTGTTTCGATTGCATACCAGCGCCAAGCTCCGCACGAATATTAATCATGCGCAATCCATAATACTACTTCCTGTTACTTCATCATTCTTTCATTGAAAAGTAGTGCCTCAAATCTGATAATTAAAATAATAAGTTATTGCGTATCGACATCTTGCATATCCGATGGTCTCTACATGAACTCGGACATATATCAAAAATTCATTTTTGAATTTTTTATATCAATACATAGAAAGTACTCTCCTCCGAAATACAAAATTTAAAAAATATATCTTCTACTTTTTTCAGAGAAAAAACTGACGTAAAAGCGGACGAATACGCTCATTTTGTATGGAAAGCCAAACTGCAAACAGCTCTCCTGTAAAATTTATTTTTTGTAGATGCTTTGTTTACATAGGGACCGCCGATGTGACTGCGTATCAGTTGCGTGCAGTGAGAGTAAGAAGCATGACTTTTATTTATCCATATATACTTATTTGAAAAATAAATCAAAATTAAATATTTAACTGGCAAAATATTATGAAATATTTAAGTCTGAATAATATGTTAAATATTGTGATAGGAATATTACGATATATATATATTATTTCGGTTTCTTTTCAAAATATATGCTTAGGAAAAAGTTATGTTTCTTGTTCTCACTGCACGCCCCTGCTGTGTATATAACGCTAACTATCAATTTAACGGGTTACACCACTTTGAGGGGTCAAAAGATAGTTTAAAATTAAATTTTTTTTTGTGTTTAAATATTGCACATATAAAATTCGTTCTATTATTATTATAATTATTACTTACGACAGGCATATCGACGGTCCTAGATATACTGTCGAATCTGCGAAAATTCTTATTCCGTTTTACTATCTTAAAGCATTCAATTTACTCTTTTCGGACAAAGCAAGTACTCGAGGAAAAGTAAACCATTTTTTATTTTTTAACATTATCCGAAAATATAGAGTGAATCGGACGGTTTAAAATAGTAAAACGAAAATCGATTTTTTATAGATTCGATAGTATACGCTGGGACCGTCGATGTATTGGTTAATATTTTTCATTCATCAAGAAACTATTTTTAAAAAATGCCGGAGTTATTTGCTGTCCCGTAGAGGTCTTTTTATGTGACGCGGAGCTGGTGGAGATAATCACGTCGCCAGATTTTGAGTGAAACAAAAAAGTTAATTATTTTCTTGTTAAATGTTACATGTCCACGATGTAGCATATCGAAAAAAAATATTTTTCTGCAAATGAGGTCATATTAAAAATAATTTCAATTTTTTTCCTAAAAAAATCTATGTTGTAAGATTATACATAATGAGCAAACAGCGCATTTTATTTAAAATATCTAACGCTACATGCATCGTAGACAATCAAGATATTTCATAGATGTTTCATAGAGACGAAAGTAGGTATGGAAGTCTTATGGGTGTTCAAAGGGCTTAAGACCTGTCGTACGGCTGGCTTAAGTGATCACTTTACACAATGTAACGTTCACCATTTCCACCCTGATAGAATACCACATCTGTCAAATTTTTGGAAGTTGTTTATCCTGTATTTAAGTTTTATAACTCGTTTCATATGTATGTTGTAATTATCATTAGCGCGACCGGCATCCAAAGCTTTTTAATTCCTCTTAATTAACCACAGATGACACTAATGAGATGTCTATTTTATCCCAGGGACATCATTAATCAAGATATCTACAATATATCTTGATTAATGATCTCCCTGGGACAAAATCCAGTACTGTGTTTTGAAAAATTTGGACAAACTCAAGATATTCGTAGAAAATGTTAATAGTTAGATGTTTGCAAAAGTTGAACTAAAGCGGCGTAATAGTTTTTGAGATATTTTCTCCATCAATCTGAAAGAGTGAGTTTCGAGGAAAACGCTAAAGGTGATTCTTTTAGCAATTTACCTACTATGCTGGCTTCGAATTGCTACAACTCGGCCAATCTTTGGAATTTTTGAATGAATGATGACTCAAATTATTCTTAGAACTTCAAGCTGTAAGATAAAGCAAGCAAGATTTAAAAAAACGTTTTTTGAAAATGCCAAGGTGATGTAACCCATTAATACGTGACATCCTATCTTTACTTAATTACAGAACCTTTTAATGCAGATTAACATTCTTGAAATGATTTTGATTTCTAATTAGAACCAAATTATAATCATAAGTCTTGTCTAAAATCTTGTAAAAAGTCACACATAACCTTAGTTCGCAACCGTTAAGAAAATTATTAATAATGTTTGCGTAATCATAAGGACAGAATTTTGTCTCGGAACTGTAGGGTTACGATTATATATTATTATCGAAACGTGTGTTTTACAACAACACGCGCGGTTCTGCGCATTGTTCCATTAAATTAACAATATTGTTGTTTAAACAATTTATTGCCGAGCGGGCTCCGGGTTCGATTGTTTGGAATTGCTCGCTCCAAATGCATCTGTGGACCAGTTCTCGCAAGATTTTTGCTGCGCAATCACAGGACCTGCCGCAGTCCGCTGAACCCGAGTTTTCGCAATGTATCGATCAATGCTGTAGGTGTAGTGTCTAGCGGCCCTCGATTCTGACACATTTTTTCACCTCATTTAGGATTCCTATAGAGGACGTCATCCTTTGCACAAAAAAAAATAATCCTTCCCAATTAAAACATGTTTCAATCGCGCAAATAAGTGCTTGCTCAACTACGAGTACCTATGTACGTAGAACATTTTACTGCCTTTTTCGATTGAAAATGTGGGAATGAAAAATGTAAGTTTTTATTGGAGATTGAACAGTTTTATTTTATGTGTGTAGCTCTAAATTGTTTATAATAGTATTCCGTGCCTTCGCGCCCATTTAAAGCACTTCAACTGATGTACAACTCGGCGCCAGGCTAAATTGTTGGCCGAGAATTATTGCACACATTATTATTAATATTATATGTTTTTTATCTTTCAAGGGCCGGCCTTATAAACGTCCGTTAGTTAAATTTCAGACCAAATAAACCGAAATTTGATACAAGCGTCAATTTTTTCGTCTTATAACAATCCGTTAGTAAAATTTTACCGACGGCCGATACCGACAGTCGAACCACCAGTTTACCGTCCGTTGGTTGAAATTGACAGAAGTATGACATAGTGGCGTATTATTTTTTAAGGTTAGGTCCATTGTCAACTTGCGTTTCATGCCGTTTTGTTTAATACGTACATAATATATACTGCGCTGACTGCTGCTACATTTTCAAGGAAAAATGTTTTCAGATAGCGATGTCCAGCTATTATTGTATTCAAGATCGTCGAATGAAGATCAAACTCGACGACAAAGAGTGTTCAATATACGAGTGGATTATTTCAATATTTTAGATGACGCAGATTTTAGCTACCGTTTTCGCTTGTCGAAAAGGTGTGCTTAAGAATTTCTAGAAGATATTGGTCAAAATTAAAAAGGCGCTTGCATAGGAATCTGACATTATTATCAACCACACAATTGCTTGTTTAGCTGCTGCAGACTTTGTTGGGGTTTCAAAGCATACTGCTAGTGTAGTGTTGTGGGAAGTATCCCAAAAATCTGGTGCGAGCGAGAAATTTTAGGTCATGTTTCGTTTCCATAAAAAAGCGATAATTCGCCTCTGACAGCTCTAAAATCATAAGTAGACAAGAGCACTACGATATTGCGATACTTACGGACGGTCAAAACAGTTTTATAAGACGAGCGTCGGTAATTTTTACTAACGAACGGCAATCCGTTCGTTGATTGTCGATTTACTAACGGATATTTGGTCTTTCGTTTATAAGAGCGGCCCTAAGAATACTGCAACACATTTCTTCTGACATGTTGCTGGATTATGCACTACTAGCGAACGATACAAACAAATGTTTTTTGCTCATGTTCGTGGACATTTAATGTTCACACACTTTCCATTCCTTAGCACAAAGAACAATAATTATTTTCCATAAAATATCCTGCAACTCCATCGAGTACCAACTTTTCTTTCATTTATTGGGTTTCTTAATATTCTATTTATAACATTCCTGCCTAAACTTTTTCCTTATTTTCGAGTTGTGGGATAACAAATTCTCCCGCTTTTCCTTTTGTATGCTTAGAATTACGAAAGGAGAACATCACTATTATTTATGATGAAAGAATAAATTGATACCAGGAAAGCGTATTGCATAACAATACATTCCAACCATTTCGCTTTCCATAAAAATTCTGCGGGTCTGAAGTAGATATTAATAGAATTATCTTCGTCAGGATCACAAACTTCCATTGTATTATTATTACGTATTTGGACATTTTTATGTCTATCAATTTTTTAATTCAATGCAAATGTCTATGTCTATGTCAATCGATAATCTCGATAAAAATGTTTATCTTGTATATGGTATGTAAGTATTTGAGTATGCATATCAAGATGAACCTACTAAAATTGTTACTTTGGTATGTGAGAGTATGCATCTAGTAAACTTTGAACGTATCTTAGAATAAAAGTCTCGGGGTTTGAAAATAACGAAGAGCTTTTTTTATAATATATGTGAGGCAGGACTTAGCAATACTGGATAAAAACAAATTCTCAACATTTTTGAGTATGTTAAAAAATTTTCAGGAACGCAATTACTGTATTTTTGTCCCAGAGGGATCGTCGTCAATCATGATGCATCATATATGTCACACAGAGACGAAGCTATTTTATACGAGAGAGTGTGGAAGTCTGGGTCTTTAGTAGTTTTTATTGAATAAAGGAAGAGAGGTACAGAAATACCATATATACAACTTTCTAAATTTGATAGATGCGGTCGATGTGAGTGGAATCAGTGAACGTTACATTGTGTAAAGTGATCACTTAAGCCAGCCAATCACATGCCGTAAGCCCTATAAACACCCAAATTTCCATACTTCCCATATAAAATAGCTTCGTCTCTGTGAGACATCTGTAATATATAATAATAATCGATTTGGATTATTTATATAGCACCATTTTTGTGAGAATTTCAACTCAAGGGCGCTTTACACACAAAAAACTATACATACTAAAAGCATACAATAACAAAATGAAAAAGAAAAGAGAAAGAGAAACAGCTCAAAACAGCTCAAAACATAAAATAGTGAAAGAAAACAACGAATATTAAAAAATTCCTGGGAAAGATTTTGTAAACAGGCGCGTTTTAAGTATTTTCTTAAATAAAGTCTCTGAATCCGTGTTCCTTATTAGGGAGGGCAAAGAGTTCTACGCTTTGGGGCCCGTTCGCTGAACCTAGTTCTCTGGAACTGACTTATATATCTTAATTAACAACGAATTCTATTTTTTCTACTAATTTCACAATTTGCCTTAATTTAATTAAGATTATTTGTTTAAAAGCCAAGTATATTCTCAAATTTTTATACAATACTTATGGTCTTCTGTGTATAGTTTTCTGGGATATTCTGCCGTGTATATGTGACCTCTCTGGCCAACGTTTCGGATCCCATTGCAGGGTTCATCATCAGGGCTGATGTCCCCTGCAATGGGATCCGAAACGTTGGCCAGAGAGGTCACATATACACGGCAGAATATCCCAGAAAACTATACACAGAAGATTCTGAACGGCCGTGAAAACCTAAGGACATTTTTAATACTTATGGTATCAATTTTTTTATCCATTTGAATTTATTAAAATTAAGCCGATTAAGATAGATATTGTAATCTAAACGTCGATTACTTAACTTGATGATTTTGTGGATGGTTTGAGTGCTCGGTCATGTAGGCCAGGTTTAATAATTTAAAGCATAACGTACTTGTTAAAATAGATGATAGAAACGTGTTACATGGGTACACGAGGCAATACTCTCGTATATTCTTTTTGAATGTATAGTTCCATTTAAATATATGTTACTAGGGGCGGCAAAGCTTAGAAAGACATCTTTGCGAGAGAGCGGATAATAAAGTAAACGCCTATCTGAATGCCAGTTATCGCCAATCTGTCACACAAAGCAAGACTAGCGGCACATAATGGAGATCTGGTGCCGACTCTAATGTAACGCTTAGGCCCGTGTGTGAAAAATATTTGTGCGATAGAGTGAAGAACGAGCAAATTAGTAATGAATGTAACGCTCTCCGTGAGATAGAAGGTGGAATAAAGGACAAGTCCTTCGCGGACACTTTTTGTTGCCTTCAACACGCCTTCATCTCGCTATATTTCATTTATCATCCTCTCGCCCATACATTTAACGCGACCAAATCATCTTAGCATTTTTTATTCTACGTACTTCGCTACAACTATTACATTCACACTTAATTCCATCCTGCATAGATTTTCTACACATGCCCTCCTGTGACTGCATTTCCACCGCATTCAGTCCCAATTTTTTCCCTGGACATTTTTCGATTTTCTTCATATGTGTGCACATTAATTACGAGATCAACTCCATGGCGCCCTTGGCCCGCACGAAAATGGTGACGTGCGCGATTAATCCACATACGTACCGCTGCTCAGTCAAAAAAGCGATGTGCGTAAATCATTTATTCACAAGTTTTTTAGTCCCAGCGGCCTTCAGTCGGTAGAATTATGAGCTTCCGCTCGTATCGAATATCTGATGAAATTTAATTCTCGTTACCATGGATTATTATTATTATATTAATCGGCCATTATTGTCAACTAAATGAAAATCGGTCAGTAATGACGGGGGAAAAAAACGCAGAGATGCGTACACGGATAGGTGTCAAATCAATATCGTTACTATTGTAAAACTAGCCTGTGCTATGAAAAATAGGTTAAACTAATTTGCTGGTCTGAATGAGGTCCGACCCGCGACCACTGGATCACTAGCGTCTTATGTTAAATTTACTAATATTGACTTAAAATAAATAAGCAACGCTCGGTGACCAGATAACTGACTGATGACTGCACAAATAGACAACTGCACACAAAGAAATAAAAATATTTAAACAACACTAGAATTTTCTAACATCAATATCAATTAGTGTGGAGACCAAAATTTGCATTTTTTTAGTATTTCTGACTTATCTTCTGTTAAACGTTATACTCTGATGAAAGTAACCTGTATTGAATATTGAACCAGGATTTAAACATACAAAAATGTATATAATTAGACGAATTAACTTAGTTTATCACCACTTCATTTTTGGTAAAAACCAACCGGTTTCAGAAACAACGTTCCTTCGTCAGGGTGTACTTAATACTAATTAATCTTTACAAATTATGAACAATCATACCTCGGTGTCCAAATGGGGGTAAATAGTGAGTATTAATTAAGAAATTAATAAAAGCCCTAGAAATTAAGAAATCCATAAATAATAATGAATGTAATATAAATAACCAAAAAAATCTAACTTACAGTCCTATCTCGAATATGTTCCCTTTCACCCTATCACCTTTTCCTTTCGCACCCCCCACATTTACCCACATTTGGACACTTGACACCGATTGTTCGTAATTTGAAAAGATTAATTAGTATTAAGTATACCCTGACGAAGGATCGTTGTTTCCGAAAGCGGTTGGTTTTTTACCAAATAAGTTAATTCGTTTAATTATATTCATACTGAATAACCACAAAGTAATAACAAAATACAATAGCATACAAAAATGTTTTCAAAAACGGCTATCAAATTGTATAATTGACAAAGCGTCAGATATAATCATTTGAAAACTCCTTTTTACTTCTCGTTTGGTACCTACCTAGTCGTTGTCCATAGTTCAACTTTATTGCAAAAAATAAATCATAATTATTGCAAAAAAATGCTTACTTTGAAATTTCATACCTTCATAACTATTGATATTATGTCATGGTTGCTTCAACATTTTCGACTCCACAAGGCGGGAATCCACCTGTAAAGTTTTTGCTGCTAGCCATGAGACACCCTATTTATAATATAAGACACAATGAAGAACGTCATCTTAATTTACTACCTACTGTTATAAATTACATTCTCTTCTCGTATTTGAATTTGAATCGATTTTTTTTGTCTCTTTTGTTTTTCTTAATAAACCTATTCATCTCAAAATTTACTGTTTGAAAGCTTTGTGAAGAGACGCAGCATTAGTTTTCAGCTGCAGCGCTCGTTCGCCGCGTCCAACTTATGAGTTGTTCGCTGTAAACTAGGGATGGGCGTTGAATGGACGGACTAGTTGAAATCAACCGTTGACGTTGCATCGACGCGTCGACCGTTTACGTTTATCGCATGGACTAGTTGAATTCGTAGACGGTGGACAGCGGACGCCGTGGTCGGTGGACGATTCGAGATTAACGCAATGCAAAGCAACGAGCGAGAGCAAGACAAAACGTCTCCGTTTATTTCTCTCTCATCTCTCGCTGTCGACTTGTAGATGCCATAGACGTCATAGACGGCTCGACGGGTAATTTCATTTCAACTCTAAAGTACACTACCATAGAGTGCAGATCTGTGTACACGAACTATGACTAGAGATTTGAAATTTGAATACATGCGTAGCGCGAGATAGGCTTAATAAGCTATTATCTATTATTTTTTACTTGATTTTTTGTGATGTCACGTGCGACGATTCGGTGAATTCCCAATTTTACGCCGTATAAAATAAAACAATTCTGTTTAATTATTTTATTTTTTATTGAACTATTATTAATTAATAGGCCGGCTAGATATTTTTCTAAAATCAATATTTTATTCGATCGATCTCGACTTCTTATATATTTACCTGAAAAGGGATGCTAAAATTTAATTATTGTGTTATTTTCTTACTTTTCAACTTTAGCATATAAATGATAAACAAACTTGTAGGGAATAAAAATTTCTATACCTAACTATGGTCTTTATTCAGGAGTCCAACATTAATTATTGTATATGTAATATAATCTTGAATTTAGGTTTAATTAATTTTTATTATAAATTTCCCTATTTTCAACTTTGTAGATAAAAAAATTAATCTATTATAATTTTGTTTACACCACTTTTTATTGGTTTTTTACATGTTTCGGGAACAATGTTCCTTTTCTCAAATTGAGCCTTAAAGTTGACAAATAATACAGATATATTTATTTATTAATAAAGTCACCACAAAGTGAAAGTCTGACTTTGAAAGATGTATTCTTCAATAAATTTCTAGATAACATCTCAAATGTAAAGTATTTTTAAATTATGTATTTATTTATAAATTTATAGATAATAAATAAATGTAAAGGTTTTTATCATTTTATTTAACTTGTATTGAAACGAATGAATTTTCGTAATCGATTTGAGTTAGTGTAGTCATAGTCCAACGTTTTACAAAAAATAATACTCATAATCAAGGCAGGAATATAGTCCTGCTAGGTTATTATTGTTTTCCAAATAACCCTGTACACATGTAATAATGTGTATCTAATATTTTTTTTTTCACACATTGCTTTGTACTTTATATTTTTAATTTTTATACTCATATTTTAATGCTTATACCCGATACTTTCACTGCTTATATATGTAGTTTATATTTATATTTTACTGCTTACACCTGATATTGTTGTGTATACCTACTTCTTTCTTTATTATATATAGAAAGAAGTATATAAAACAATATGTAAAAGCCTATAAACAAATAAATAATAAAATATTTCTTTTTACATATAAGCACAAGTAGCGGTTTTACTTTCCCCGAAACTATATTCCTTCGAACTTCTTTAAATTTTAAAAATTAACGTAATAAAAATAACCAACGGTTGTGCCGTCGAGCAGCGTCGCGTGAAACCGTGGACAGTTGACTATCGTCCCGATGTTTAGATAAACGTCCGCGACGTCCGCGTAACGAAGTTGACGCGTCAACTAGTTGACAAATTCAACTAGTTGATCGTCTCGTCGATGGATGGACGTGGACGGTCTCGTTTCGTCGACGGTAAATACGTCGACGACCCATCCCTAGTATCCACGTGTGGCACTGAATCAGCAGCCCCGAAACACAACATGGGGAAGACTTCGATATTGGTGTACCTATATGTCTAGAGCACTTAGGGCCGGTTGTATGATTAGTAGTTAGAGTAATAGTTAAGCAAAAAGCATAGATTTTTACGAAAACGGGTTTTATGATTTAAAACGCAAAAATCTATGCTTTTTATATGCTTTTACTTAACACTCTTTGTTTGTTGTTTGTGGTGAAATCTTGTAATTGATTTTTCACCAACTTCCCGGCTAGCTAGAGCTCTGAAACTTTCAACATTTACGTTAAGTGGATGACTATACATTATTAAATCCTTTTCGATCTGATTTGGTCATTAATAATCACGTCACTCACGAGCGAGAGCCGCAGAATTAGTTGAAGAATAATATGCCGTTCGAAAATTTGTTTTAAACTTTAAAACAACGTGATTAATATTTGTATACTGCTTGGGTCATGTTAAAAAATCGATTACGAATGTATGCAAAGAAAGCGGATGAAAGTATGCCTTCAATTTTTTATTTTTTTATTTGTTTCTTAAATATTACTCTTACTCCTGATCAGACAACCGGCCCTTACTGTGACGACAGACAATAGTGGCGAAAACTACTATTTGAGGCATAAAGATAAAACATGAAATATTAGGGGTTGCTCGAAGTTTTTTTTTTTTTTCAATTTTTGCTACACTTTCTATAGATAGAAGTGCTCTTACTTTTCGATTTTATCGTTATATTTCGAGCCGACATTTTGAATCGCGGTTTGCGCGATTTTCGTAAAACGGAACCTGGATAAATGCCTGTTCGTGTACGTGCATGATGTATGTAGCAAGTGCAAGTATACGATGTGAATTTTCTCTCCATAAAACAAGTCGTGACTCAATTACGCGGAGGTGCGTGTTAATAATATTGGACAAATGTTTCTCAAATACAACTCGCTAGCTGTTTTGTGCGGAATGTTACACCTATTAACTTGTCTAGCCGGGAGAACTTCAGAATCTCTCGTTTTCTCCGTTTTGAAATTCTGCGACGTAGATGATTTGGATCATAGCGTAATAGAGACAGATTAAATTCAAATAATTTTCGTATAAAATAAATTAATTTCTCATAGTTTTTCCGAAAAGAAATTCAGTGGATAAATCCGAAGTAAAACATCTCTTCTGCAATCTTCACCGAGAATATGAAAATTGCATTGTTTTAAATTTAGATTTATTGCCATTCAGTACACAGAGGTGATTCCCGCAGTTTACAGAAAAACATTACATAGAATTTAGACAAATACTAGCTGTGCCCGCGCGGCTTCGCACGCGTAGATTTTTAGTACACTGTTTGGATTGTCATAGAACTCTCGCGAACCTTCTAGAGCATTCTTCTTCCAGAACTTTCAAGAAATATATTGAATGTACAGGAACCTTCTAGACACATTTCGCCACTCAGTTTAGAAGTTATAGAACTTTCGGGACTTTTCTAGAACCTTATCCTTCCAGAACTTTCAAGAGCAGGTTTTTCCGGAACCTTCTAGACTCATCGACACAGTCCGCGCGCCTATTTTGAAACAATCTGAAGCATTTGCGGCCTTCCCATAACAAAACAATGTGCTAGAAAGCACATTTTCGTCACCCACTCCTACCCACGCACAGCCACCCCCACCAAACTCGCACATTTTTAATGGGACACCAAGGGCTATCCACCACCATAACCACCAGTATCTGGTTGTGAAGAAAACTTGGCGGATAGGGAAACACGGGTTTCTTTATATATATATATATATTATATATATATATATATATATATTATCTATATTATATAATATAATATTGATTACACTTTATTTTTAAATTAAAAAAACTATAATTTTTAAATTTACACATTTGTAAATGTTGTGTAAGGGTACGAACATGCCGATGTGCCTCACTGCGGTACTACACTTTACGTGTGTCTCTCACTCGAAATATTGCTAGATAATTAATTACTAGACACCGGCACCTAAAATGTTCGGTTTAGGTTAGGTTTTCAGAATTTCCCCGACGTTTCGTATCAGCCGTGGTGATGGACGTCGGACAGAGAGGTGGGAGACAGGGCAGCATAGCCCAGAAAACCGATTTGTTCTCAATTTCTATGTAGGGATCTTTTTGAAATTTTTTTTTTGTTCAGTTCTCAAATTGGTCTAAAAGCAAATATTTATATAAGTATAAAGTGTAATCCTAAATGGATTATGGGTTCTCGCCCATCAACACTTGATCTATTTTAAATAAAACTTTGATTTTCGTTAAAATATGTATAATTATTTAATCATTTTTTTTAGAATCAACTTTATGAAAATTTTCTCAGAAAGTTGATTATTGTAAAAAAAAACTTTATTCCCATCTAGTGATGCCATATTCTCAAGACTCAAGATCTGTTTCACCAATTAAGACACAATTAGATGTGGTATTTTATGAATGTTTGAATGGGGAAAAGGTAATTAGCTTAGCTATTTAGCTATGCTAAATATCAAGGCAGGGTGTATATCAGGCCACTTTTCAATACTAAATGGTGTTTACACAATATACCACTCACTATATGGTATTTTTAGAGATATACAACCTTAAAATGAAATAAAACACATAAAAACCGTGGTAACGGCCATGGTATTGGCTTTATTGGAAAGATAATTTTATGCCACTAGTGTTTAAATATAATAACGATACCACGGTTTTCGAAATAAATTTTTATAATTCGCAACTTTCTTCTGGTGTAAGTCTATTCATGGTGAAAAGGCAAACCAAACTGAGCACAAATTAGCTGTCAATTGGCTGTTGCAGGAAAAAAGGTTGCTAATTAGAAAAACAAACCTCTAAAAAACACCCTATATTTAAAGCAATAACCACAATTTTTAGATGTTTTATTTTATTTTAAAGTTATATTTCTCTAAAAAAAATTCTGGTGATTCAAGATTTTCTTAATAAATTTACTGAAATGAATTTCTTATATAATTAATGTATCTGACGTATATTGTTGTTACAGGTGCAACTACTACAGCAACAGGTGACTGTGTTAGCCGATACCCAAAGCTCGACCGATGACCGCTACGCCCGGGCCAAGGCAGACAATGCTGTGCTGCAAGCCAGGGTGCATACCCTCGAGGAACAGCTTAGAGATGTGAGTTTATGACTTTACAATTCCAACTTCAAGCTGACTATAAATGAAAATGAAGTTTGCCCCTGGAAAATGCAAGTACTCTAATAGAAATGTTGATATTTGTTGAAGAAAGTATCTTAAAATATAAAGCATAGTATTAGATAAGAATTAGTCAACATTTATGTGGCGGCACCGTCCAACCCTGCGCCATGTGCGTACCGACTAACCCAACAATCGCAGTTAACTCACGTTAACATAATCAAACCACCGTGCCCGTAAACAATTTGTTTGTCATAATATCTGGTAAACCTGTGCTGTATAACACCAGAGTTCCTTTGCTTATTTTGTTACCTTATGTTACATGATTGCACACCTTTACTTGCTCCCGGAGCATATCTTCGGTTGAGGAATAACATCAATAACTTATCACTCATTCATTTCATAAACTCCAAACTTTCCCAAATATTTATAAAATGAAAGATAGCATTAATGGCAGTAATGAAAACATCAAAAGAATAGCCAAGGATGATTCACATTCTTATAATTTACTTAGTATACCCTCGGAAATGCATTACGGTAGAGACAATCTGCCTTTATGGTCATAGTGTCTATAAATCATCTCTATTTGGGCACTGGTGAGTATGGACACTATCACAGAAATGAAGAAAATCAGAATAAAGTATATTCGATGATTATTATATTCTAGGAATGTATTTTATCTTATTTTCTTATCAAAGCAAAATACAGGTAAACGTCGTTTTACGCCGGGGTTCCATTCCGAGAGACACCGGCATAAAATTTTTTTGCATAAAATGAACACAAATACAATGGACAATATAGGGGTAGGCTCCGTGTCAAAATTCTGTGAACAATCTAACATGTTTATTTAATACATATCCTATATATATTCAAAATAAATTATTAATGTATTTAATAAATAGAGTTTAAATTCGCTTACAAAATAAATAACAATCTCTTGATATAAATAATGAATCTTTTAAAATAAAAGTTTGTCAGTACTAAATTAAATTCGCTTCTTTTAACATTTGCTCTTCGATTGAAACCCCTATCTATCTCACAGAGCTCATCTGGTAACCTTTTCTATAGAAGAAAGGATACCAGTTGGATCGGCCGTTTTTATTAGGGTTTTCACATCATTTTCTTTCTCATCCTCCTCTTCTTCTTCTTCTGGATTTTCTGATTGAGGGCGATTTAATACCTCCATCAATTCTTTTAATTCTTGATTTGAGAGAGGTTGGTCATGCACATCTAACAGTTCAGTCACATCTTTGGTTGTTAAGTCTTCAAATCCACCACCGCCGGCACCAACTGGCATAATTGTGAATGGGTGTAAATCGAACCGGCGCAAAACGACGTTTACCTGTATATACTCGTGTAAGTAAATTGTTTCTATCAAATACAAGTTTATTCATGGGATGGAAAATTACCAGTTCAATCAAAATTGCTTTGTTTAATTCAATAAGAAACCAATTATAAAATCCTTTTTAGCTACATCACAGCATCCAAAGCAGCTGGATTTATATTCTTAATTATGTCCAACAGCCTTCTTTAAATTTTATAAATTCTTTTTTAAAATTTACATAATCTTCGATAACATCACCTGCTCTGCTATCTTGGGTACTAAATTATTGGTGGTAATGGCAGTGGAGTAATGTAATGTAATGTAAGTAATGGAGTTAAGCGAATGATCAAATTTGATATGCTATATTTTTCTTCTCGATTGAAAATAATATCTTTCTTCGTGTCTTTATTGGATAATGCATTGCATTTTTAATCACTGATCTGTTTCAAATTTCAGATTGAAGTGCGGTGCGATGAGCGCATCGCCGAGGAACAACGAAGATGCCGGGAGGCCATCTCCAGGGTGGAGAGAGACCGAGACTCCCAAGTGGAGACACTTAACATGAGGCTGAGCAACGTGGAGTCAGAGGCTGGCCACCTGAAGCAGGAGGTATGATGAGAAACCTTTTAAATGTTTATATCGAGCCGGGTGCAATATGTATTGTACTAGTAGTAGTAATATGTACTTACACAAAACTATTGATTATAATATGACATTAAGTATTTTTTAAACAGGCAAATACCATACCTTATTAAAAGTTTTAAGATAAGGAGTTGAAGAAGTTAATTAATTTAGGAAAATAAAGCATATTTTTTAATAATAGCCAATCAAAGCCTTCTACTGCAATAATAAAAAGCCAAAGGTCCTATGTTATGTGATAGGGAAGATCCTGTATGTTTGCTAGTGTATGTAGAATATCTAATAATAAGTGAGAACATATTTTAATAAGTCTCAAAAATTCTTTTAGTCATCATTTATGTCCGACCTATTCTGAAAATAACATTACTTTTATTTTGGTGATAGTGACCCCAACTCTCAATAATAGACGAGACATAGATTTACGACAGTCCGCCTTATTTAGTGATTGTTAGTCCAATACTCAAAAATAGACATAATGTATTTATGTACTTATTGACGCCTGTACAACTTCTTAATTAATTTACATTTACGACTTTTGTAATTGAAATGTTTGTAAAGTATCTATGTTGATCTGTGTAGTGTGATTAATGTGACATGTTGTGTGAAGAGAATGTGGAGCATTTGGGATTTATGAACACTTGTCATTAAAACCCAAGACGGGAAACGGAAATTGTATCTTGTGTTTCTGTGTCTGGTGCAATATTATTTTTCAACACCCAACAGTTGTACAATAATGGCATATAAATCAAAATATCTACATCAATATTTGGTTACACATGCATGGATTTCCGGACTTCCACAATGTTTTTAAAAAAGACCTGTTTATTTTACGTCATATGTATACTTTATCTTTCAGGCGGGCAGGCTTCGTGGAGTATCTGAAGGTTTAAGGATGGGAGCAGATGCTGAGGCCCAGAGGCTTAGGGACATCCAAGACGTGGTGTCTGCCCTCACGCAGCAACTGCAGCAAGCTCGGGAAGCACATAGAAAGTAAGACACCTAGTGAAAGTTACCAGCATTGTCAGAAATAGCATTATTTGTAATAAAAAATACCCTGATTATCATATTGCCATTAAAAATGTAGCATGATTTCATCATTTCCTTGTTTATCAATGAATATCATAGCTGTGCCTAATGTAGGATCACGCGTTATTTATTTTCAGGGAAAAAGAATCCCACGACAATGCCGCAGCACTGGTAGTAGAGCTGCAGCGAGAGTTGGAGAGGACTCGAGGAGAGCTGGCTGCGAGATACTCGGAGGAGCGAGAAGAAGCGCTCCGGGGAAATGAATGGGGAGGGTCCCCAGACCTGTTGAGGCTAGAAGAATTGCACCAGGATCTTAGTCGTCTTAGGCAAGAGAATAAAGGTATTCAAATTATGTATTATTAAATCAATTCATACAGCATCTTCATGTAGTTATTTATTTGATTGGTGATACCAATCAAATAAATTAATAAAATCCCATTTGCCACTGTAGTGTATACAATTGTTGTTCAATAAAAAAAAATTATGCATCAACACTTTGCACATGGAAGTCTACAGAGAGTAAGAGGAAATAAAAAGTTTCACAAAGTTATATTTTGTCTGTGTAAATATAGTAAAAATTTACGAGGCAGCCTTCGTAACAATGTTTTGCATAATTTAACTTGAATTTGGGAATCAAAACTACACTTTTAGTTCTATCTACTTGATGGTAATCTTTAAAAGCTTAAGGGGGTATTCTAGTCTAGAAGCAAGAATTTCGGGCGTTTTTTAGAGCTTTGTAAAAAAAAAACAAAGAATATTTTTGACATAATTTTTTTTAAGATTCGTTTATTTATATTTTAAGAGTACATCAAAAATAAAAAAATATTAAAAAATTAAAAACTCGAAAAGTTATCGGCTGGTAAAGTGGAGGGTCCTGGCGTGCATCGTTCTGACCCTTGTGGTCATCTGAAACAAAAAATCTAACGAATTCTTAATTAGTAAAGATGTCGCTATCGCCCCTACCTCGGAGAAATAAAAAAATGGCGGCCGTTTGAAAAGAAAAATCTTTTTTCACGTTTTTTTAACAGTATAATTTTTTTTTAAATAGAAAAAATAAAAATTTTGATTTTAATCTGCTAGAGGCTATAGAGGGATGTATAAAGAAGATTCACACAAAAATTTAAATAAATCGGTTTAGTAGAACTTGAGATATCATGCACGCCAGCTTGAAAAATGTAGCTTCTAGAAAAACGCATTTAAAGTTTTGGGTAAAGATCCAGTACGGTATACTTACATATTTTTAATCGGCGATTCCTGCTCCATACAATGGAACTTCCTCCACTTCAAAATATTCATATTAGAGTGCCACCGCGATAACTAGGCGTGCGAGGGAGGTCGCCACTGTCGCGAAACAGAAGTTGCCAGGTTGTAAATTTATTACACAATACATAATGTACTGAATGTCCGGTGACCAGTGTCAATATAAATTTGGTCGGGTAACAGCGCACTCCACGGCGGCCGCTCTATCTGTCAAACTATCAGACGGTAATATCGGTCCATTATTTGCTTTTTCAGCTTCGCAAAACTTTAATCCTTCATTGGCAATTGTTCTTGCACCACCCCGGACTGTTTTGGTTGTTTTGGACATAATAATTCAGTGTATATTGGTAATCAAGATGTCACAGCTCCCGAGCAAATACAAAATTGTACTGAAGTACAGGGCGAGGGGTTGCCGCCGGCTGCGGGCGGGGCGGGTTTTAGTTCCAATCCTGCCACACGCCAAGTTATGTTGGGCAGGCTATAGTTAAATATACATTATTTAGGTACAGAGTATAAAAAAGGTTTTATGGGGTAATCCATACGCAGGTAGTCGGGCAACTTCTACCCTCTATTGTTTGATTTGTTCCGGTCGGACCACTTACTTGTCACGTCATAAAAATTTCTGTATCTCGGTAAATAATTGGAATTTTGAAAAATTCTTTTGAAGACATAATTTTGAATGTCTAAACTTACGAAATATACAAAAAAAAAATTTTGAGTTTTTAAAATTTCTAGACTAGAATACCCCCTTAAATGATTCCTTTTGATAATGACGCGACATTGTATAGCAATTACTTTTCGTAAGATGCGTAAATCACTTTTCTACTTCTCTGAAGCCCACTTTTTTTATGGTTTCAGTTATCATTTATTACATTGTTTTTGGCTTTAGAACTTTCGGAAGCCCATGATGAACTGCAGGCACAAATGTTGACCAAAGGCCTGGAGACGGGACGCTCTCTTCTGGGACCGCCGCCACATAGCAGCTTGGCTGCGGAACTTACAGAGATGACCAATGATCAGGTATAATGATTGGGACAAATTTGCGTCCTCTTTTTGATAAACATATTATAATAATTATTATGTATCATCGGAAGATGTGTTTAAAGAAATTAATCATTCTTTTAGAGTTTGATTATTTTCTGGTAATAAACAGGCACTGTCATTTCTGATGAGCTTTAACCCTCGCTTACATTATTTAGTACTCAAGACTATGGATTACAAATAAATTATCAAAACAGAAGTTAATTAATTAATTAAAATATATATTAAATACCATAACACACCATTACAAATGCATACAATAGACTCTCGATTATCCAGGGTGATAGGGGAAAAATTGACTAATGCTTCTGCCTGCTTGCTTCAAGAGTAAACACTGAATCTAAGCGCGCCAAAATAATAATTTGCAAACACATCAACTGGGTATTCCAAAATAGTTTTTTTGCTATTTTTTATCAATTTTATCACTTTAATTTTCTTCTTCTTAATATTTCGAAATGTAATTTAAAAATTCATAACTATTTAGGGCATTGGTTAATTCGTAACCCAGTTAATTAATTTAATTTTTAATAATCAAGATTCTACTGTATTCATTTAGTATGTAAGCAAAGAATCAAATTTATAAAATCCTATAAAAGTATATTTTTTAAAAGTAATTTAATTTTAATAATAAGCAATATGTCTTATCTTATGTACAGACAACGTATTTTGTATTAAGTAAACCCATGGGCTAAGTGATTTTAAATCATATTTCTCTTCTGTCTCAAAAATTGTTTATAATGATATGTATTTCATTACAGTAGAACCCCGTTAATTCAAAATTCAGGGTACAAAAAAAACTCTATCTGGTTGCGAAATTAAGTACCCGATATTGATATATTTGATTTTCTCACTTGTGAAAAAAAATTGAGATATTTTTTTTAATTTAGTCAAATTTAAAAAAAAATCGAATTATGTGAGCTAACAAATGTATTGATTTAGGGTGCAAGAGGCTAAAAATTATTTTGAATTACGAATTACCAGTGTTTTCGAGTTATCTGAGTTAATCTACTATGAAATTAATATTTTGGGACTTGTGGATTTGATAAGCTTCGAATAATCTTGAATTTCGAATTATCGGGGTTTTACTGCATAGCCTATTTTTCGACAACATGATTATTTAATTTTAAGTCACTCTTGTGGTTGTATCTCGGATTTATCTCCAGTTTAGTTTCTATCAATTTTTTTTTGTTACATTATGATCTGTAGTATGTAGTAATGTATTAATTGCATACTGCATCGTTAACGCATTGAAAAAATATTTTATTTATATTTTATAACTATTTATTACACTACAATGTATTATTATGCTACGCACAAACACAGCCCATCATAACATTGCTGTGGTTTATTTTATAATTATTAACATTATTATTTTGCATACTATTATTTGTGATACGTAATGCTAACCTGGTAACATTATTCTTTATATCCTATAAATGAATGAAAATTAGTCCAATATTCAATACTCCATGTGGATTTAACATTTGCTTAAGTTTACTAGAGGGATTTACGTACGTCAAGAGATGGAATCATCAGCTTGCTTTCTGTTTATGTTTTGCAGTTTGATGGGTTTGCACAAGATCATTACGACACACAAATTGATAAGGTACGGATTCATCGAGTAATGTGATTGTGCATGGGGTATTATTGAATGCATGGATTAACACGGCGCTATGACGCCAGCCATCAATATTACTTTACTAATATATGTTAAGGTTTTGTTTTCAGGCATTTATAAAATCTTTTATATCGCTTTATTTAAAAAATGGCACCGATTCTGCGATACAATGTCTTTATCATTGCGATACTGCTGAGAGTTAAAAAAAATAATAAATAAAAAACAGCAGGGGCGTATAGTGGGAACAAGAAGCATGACTTTTTTCTGAGCAAATTTTTTGAAAGAAAACCGAAATAAGAGATATATCTCGTAATATTACAATCACAATAATTAACATTTTATTCAGATTTTAATATTTTATAATATTCTGTCAGATAAAGATTTAATTTCGATATTTTTTTCCCAAATATATGGTTAAATAAAAGTCACGCTTTCCCGCTTGCACGCGCCTGAAAAATAGTAATAATTAAAAAAAAAATTAAAAAAATATTTAAAAAAAAATTAAAAATAACAGAGCTAGTCCACAATACTTTACAGGTGGATTCCTGCCTTGATTGTAAGTCATAAATGTTCAAGCAACCATGACCTAATATCAATAGCTAACGAGATATGCGACATCAAAGATTGCATTTTTTTTCAATATTTCTGACTTATTTTTTGCAAAACTTTGGACTATCATTGCATTAACTTATGTTTTATATGAAAAATTCATTTCCTTTAATTCAAGTCAAATAAAATGATAAAAAAGAAACCAATTCCAATTGGATTTTTTTCAAGGTTTTTATTATTTTATTTAACTTTTAGTTAAACAAATGAAATTTTCGTAATCGATATAAGTTAGCGTAGTGATACTTCAACGTTTTGTAAAAAATAAGTCTGAAATATTTTTTAAAAATGCTATCTTTGATATGCATAACTCTATAACTATTGATAGTTGTCATGGTTGCTTGAATATTTTCGACTCATAAAATCAAGGCAGGGAAACCAACAGTAAAGTATTGTGGACTAGCTCTGTTGCACCCTGTATATTACCTATTTTGGGTCTCAGAGATACACAGTTTCTTGAACTAGCACAATCGAAGTGACAGACATTAAGTAAATAAAAGCTTACTACACATTTCACAAATCTGTAAAATGATCGTGAAATTGTACCTATCGAAATAATTTTGGGGATGGCTTGCTTATACAATATCTGACTCATTTTCTTCAGTCTATGGATGTTGTGAATATTAATCACTACCGTATTAATATTTTCATTATCATTATCTCAGTAACACATTTGAATAACACAACATGAGGCTTGAGTGAAATTATTTGATTTATACGTTAGGCTAGAAGTTTCAGTTCTGTACAAAATATTTTTTACATTTAAAACATGATTCAAATATAATAACTCGGCTAAATCCAAGATCGTGGTCGGTATAACTGATCCTTCTGAGGGTAGTGTCCAATGTGAAATCAGGACACTCAACTATATCGAGAATATTTACTTACATCAGAAATCAAGATTTTTTTTTTTACGCACTGCAATTAAAATAGTAAGTGTACTTGTGACCAAAAACTTGTTTAATACTGGAAGGGGCAGATGTCACAGATTACTACTGATCCTTAATCCCTGAAAATTTAGTTGATAATTTCACCACAATTTAAAAAGTGTGAAGAAGAGTGTCATCAGACACTTGTAGTGAAGATTGTAATGAGTGTCATCAAGATACTTCTATAGTGATAGAAGAAATCAATTTTTTGTACATTCGCGTAGAATCAAAACTGAGAAAAACACTTATTCCATAAAACTAAAGCTATATTGTACATATGTATATGCTGAAATTTGACATATAATTGAAATCTCCAACATCAGTGTAAATAAATAATTTAAGGTAAGTAACGATAGGGGAAATTTGAACAGAATCTATTTTAGGGGAACAAATGAGTCAATCAATATTCTTACGGTGGATACTTTCGTCAAAACAATAAGTGTCTCAACATATTTTCCTCTTTACTTTGCTATCACGCCTCATATTCAACCCAAACATATTGTGGTATGTACTTTACATCTGTACCTCCATCGCTTTCACTAACTCTTCGTCATACCACTTCTTTTATGTTTCAATTTCATTCGCTATATGTGTTATAATATACAAATTAAAAGTAATATAGGAAGCTTTCAGTAATCCATATGATTATTTTTATCAATTTTTCACTTTACAGATGCAGAAAGCTTTGATAGAACAACAAGATGTAAATGGACAGCTAAGGAGCTACATCGACGGAATACTCCTGCAGATTGTTGAAAACTACCCCCAGCTTCTGGAAGTTAAACACAGCAAGTCATAACACTTCCTAGCAATAAAACTATGTCTAATAAATTACATAAAATAAAATAAAACTGTGTTTAACAAATGTTTATCCATCAAGTTTCTGTCAAAATGTTTTAAACCTAATCTACAAGAGAATATTGAGTAGTAATTTTAAATGATTTTCCAATTTTATAAAAAAATATATGTATAAACTGTTGTAAATAATTAGTGTAGAATATTATATTATATAATTTTTAAGAAAAGTGATTTAAAGGTGGCCCATGCTACAGACATTTAATTATTAATGATTTTATCATATGCCAATTTTATTTAAATGATTTCATGTATAATATATTAATTTAAATGTATAGATTAAACAATGGGCCATTTTTGTGTCGTTATCATGGCCATAAAATATTGCAGATTTTTTCCGCAGTTATTGATTTTTTTTTAGTAATATTTCTTTCAAAATTTGTCATCATTAATTATCTGGAAAAATTTAAACTTGTACTTATTAATTACTGTTTTTATCAGATATTGATGTATACCTATATTTTAATTTTAAAAATATATACATATTTAAAATCATTTGTTATTATGATGCACGCTATAAAAAAATTACAATTGTTATGAATTTCTATTTTAAGCAACTATAAATGTTTTTACTTATTCAATGGATCAATCCGGGACAGTCGTGATTTTATTAATACTGATTGTAACCTGCGGAATCAGTTGGTTATTTTATTTAAATTAATTATACATAGTTCCTCAATCACTTTAAAGTCTGCTTTTTGTATAGAGAAATTTTGTAAGCAATAATTTAAAATTAATATAAAAAAATATTTTTTTAAAAGGAAGATGTGCTGTATCGGTAGCTGGTGTGGTCGACAATTACTCCTACTGTTTTACATTCAATGAGCAGATTTATCTGTGAACTTTCATTTTAAGTAAATACTGTATCTCTGCTGGATAGATCCGCATAACTGAACATTTTAAATAATAATATGTACATACATATGTATACCATTTCATAAGTAAATGAAAGTTTGCATGTTTTGAATATCAATCGTCATAATTTTATAAAATAACAGTTGAAGTAGATAGACGATTGCTATTGTTTCCTTCCCCATCACTAGGATTCGGAATTCTTTCTGGGAATTCCAGCCTTTTATGAATTATCAATGTGGAGAATACAGTATTCAATTTTGGTTGACTATACTCGAAAATTTATAGAATCTCACGAAGTCGTGATGTGCAATGGTATATTTCTATCTATTTAGCGATTAAAGTATGTTAATACCGTCCAATATTTAGAGCCTCGACAATGCTTATTCTGTAATGTATTCTCAGAATACGCACCTAACTGTTGCAAGCTGATTGGAATAGTGGTATATACCGGTTGTTGAGGCTGGTGTATTTAGCAATTAAGTTATTGTAAATAGATTATCAATTTTTATAATAATGAATTCATATAAGAACATACATCTTTCAATTATAAAATTCATTTCAGTTTCATCACTTATATTTTCACTTCGCATTAATTAATTTGTCAAAATATTTAATTTAATTTTATTAATTATTTCAGTGTATTGTGAATTCACAAAATAACTATTTATAGATGAAATGAACGCATTAAGGATCTCTCCTGAAAATATAAATCTTCTGTGATAGATAATAATTTAAAATCGGCCTGCAATAAAATAATAGCAATTTTTAAATTCGAGACATTCTAAGGTTCATATTTACCCAGAAATTTGTACAGATTTGTAAGGAGGTATCTTCTTTGAGGTAATTTAACAAAAATTAAAATTTTGTGCGTTTTTTTAAATATTTACATTGATATTTTATGCAAATTTACTAATGGAAAGACTACTGTTTAAATGTTTTCGAAATTTTAACATTTTATGAATAAAATGATACTATAACAAAATACATGTATATTCAACAGTTTGCAGGTGATTAAATAAATATATTAATGAGATTTAGGTAAAAATTATTTATTTAGACAAGAGTTATTAAAAATTTCTTTAAAAAAAATATATTTTCAAAAAATTATTTCAGCAATGTGCTGATTGCAGCTCTTGGCATTACATTATTATACATCTCATTTTGAAATGTCATATTTTTCCTGGTCGTTCGTTTATTATTTCCTTATGTATTTGCAAAGAAGTAATAAAATATATATTTTGTAAAAAATCTTTCATTTCCATCTGTGTCTTATTGTATTGTAACGAGTTGTCCGTTGATGTTTAACGGACGAAAACAAACGAAGGCGCAGAACGACGGGCCGGTTTGCTCAGTCATGAAATATTTTATTTACAGTGTTTTACAGAGATAGATTCCTTGTAGTATTTTCAATATCCATCTTTAACAGAACTAATCTTGGGTCAACTATTTCCTGTAAACAAATAAAAAATAATAATTTAAACACTTTTGATAGCAAATTAACTTTCCCACTGTCAAAATTTAATTCATATTTTGAAATTTGATTATAGCCACATTGAAGAGACCAGGGTTCAGGTAACAAAAAAAGTAAGTTTTAAATATGTTAGTTCAGTATCATTTCTATAATGTATACATATACTAGTATGGTAGTGTATATATTCACTTTTCGTCATAATCGTAGAACAACAACGCATGTGATTTTTCTCAAGTTTGCAGGAGAGCAGTTTGAAGTTTTATTTACATAAAGACATTTTATATCATAGCTCGATAACTACAAAAGATTTTCCCTTGAAACTTGGGTTAGTTATTTAAAGTGGATACCTTTAAAACCTCAAATATACTCAGCGTGGTACAACATTTTTACACATGCTGCATTGTTACAACAGTTAAATTGATGAGAAAAAATACACTTTTTATATACCATTAGATAGCTTCTTTTTTTCACTTTTTAACGATCCAAATTTAACGATGACGTTTTGGTAATGTATACATTACCTATCTAAATTTAACTTTGTCTGTAACATGTGACTACCGGATGTTTGAGCGATACAGTAAAACACTGTTAATTCGAACCCCAATAATTCAAAATTCACCATAATTTGAAATTTTTCAAACCCTTAAGTCCCCAAAATGTCAATTTCATTATAGATTAACCCCGACTATTCGAAAACCCCGATTATCCCATAATTCGAAATAATTTTTAGTTCCATGCGCCGTAAATCAATAAATTTTAGTTCATATAATGCACAAGCATACTTCAAACTTTTTTTTGAAATTCGACTAAATTGAAGAAAATATTTTGATTTTTTCGCAAGTAAGAAAAACAAATATATATGTCAATATCGGGTACTTTAGTAATAGAATCTTTGTTTTAGCATAATAAATATTGGGTTTTGAAATGATTTCTTGAAATATGCAAAAATACAAACGTTTTCCCCAAAATTAATGGCTTTTTCATGAATTTTACAATTTTTGCAATCTCTTAATGATTTTTTTTGTACCTTGAATTTCAAATTAACGAGGTTCTACTGTACTAGATAAAACGAATACATAATGTTGGCCAGAAAGGTCATAGAAACTCGGTAGAATACCCCGGAAAACTCAAATCAAAAGATTTATAAATATCAACAAGATTGGTGTATAATTGAAAATAATACCTGGAGAACTGATGAAGATCTTTCATTAAACAAATTGTTATAACTCTCATCCCTTTCTATAGTATCTTTGATTTCTTCCACATTATGAAAATTGACATAATTCCTATGTCCTAAATACGCTTCACTAGTGACACCGGAAGCATCGGTTACATATTGCTTTATGTCTGATACATCAAAGTGAACATTTTTACTGACACTCTCATTTAATTTAGCCAGCAAATCAAAGTTCCTCCGTTCATTGCTTTCAGCATTGAATACATAATCCCGTGACACAGATGACTCTAGAAATTCATTACTGAAATTCACATTTACTTTTGTTAAGCCATTGAATCCCTCTGAATCCCTGAGGTTCTGGTTTAAATAGTTTTGTTGGATGATTGAAGCTTTGCATAGTGCGCATCGATCCCCCTGGGATTCTTTTTGGACATTGTGGAACATGAGCCGTTCCCTAGACAGCGAGACCTTATCTCGAGCAATTTCCTGTTCCCTGGCGTTCAGTGAAATGGCATGTTCTTGCACCCTCTTGAGTTTGTCCTCATATGTCTGTTGGGCATAATTGGCTTCTGATACTTTGCGTTCTGCCACAGCATGTTTGGCCAGCGCCGAGCGAGTCAACATTTCCAGTTCTTGACTTCTATAATAAAATTAATTTAAAGCTTTCAATACTAATTCTTTTTTTTTTTCTTGTGAAAATAGGTTTTCCCCATTCATTTATGTCAGAAGATATAATACTTAGTTTTTTTAAAAACACAAGCTTAGATACATAAAACCTTTATGCTGCTTTAACACCAAAAAACTCCACAAAATTGCGACCATTAGGCATTTTCATTGTACCAGAAAACTCCCTAATAACTAATGCATAATATAAATAACTAATACAGAAAATAATATTCGAAACTAGTTAAGTTATAAACTACTGTTAAATTTGCACTTAATTTTTTTTTATTTTTTATAATAATAATAAAAAGTTGGGAAATTGCGTATTAGTTTTAGTAGTCAACCTTAAGGGGTTGCACCACCCTGAGAAAATAAAATTTAGGTAGAAATTGGGTGATTATTTACAAGGTGATTTTTTTTATTGGCTCTTATTAAGGTACATATTAAACTATTAGGTCCTTACATATGAAATTGGCGTTTTGCCGTACTGGCAAATTTGATCTCAAATATCTTCTCTTTGGTTAGGAATTCCAAATCCAAATTTATACAGCTATTTACCCATGTATTTGTGTTTTGAAAATTATAATTCATTTGTTTTTTCCTTAATTGTTTTTTTCTTTGCGTCACTTAGTTTACAAAATGAAAAACTTGAAATATCGCGTTATTTACGAGTACGAGTTCCACCGTGGCACCAGTGCTGCAGAAACGGCTCGAAGGATTAATGATGTGTATGGCGACGGTGCCGCAAAAGAAAACACAGTGCGTTTTTGGTTCCAACGTTTTCGTTCTGGAAATTTCGACCTGCAGAACAAGCCCCGTGGACGGCCGGAGACCAAAGTTGATAATGAAGAATTGAAGGCTATTGTGGAAGCGGATCCATCGCAAACCACATCCGAGTTAGCTGCAGGCTGCGGTGTTAGTGATAAAACTGTTTTAATCCACTTGAAGCAAATTGGTAAGGTGAAAAAGCTTGAAAGGTGGGTACCTCACGAATTGAGTGAAGCAAATCAACAAACGCGCGTTGACTGCTGCGTTGCATTACTCAACCGGCACAATAATGAAGGGATTTTAAATCGAATCATTACCTGTGATGAAAAGTGGATCCTGTACGATAATCGGAAGCGCTCATCGCAATGGCTGAACCCTGCCGAACCAGCCAAACCATGCCCCAAGCGAAAATTGACTCCAAAAAGTTACTTGTGAGCGTTTGGTGGACTAGTGCTGGTGTCGTTCACTACAGCTTTCTTAAATCTGGCCAGACGATTACGGCAGATGTCTATTGTCAGCAACTGCAAACCATGATGGAAAAGCTAGCTGCTTACAACCGAGGCTGGTTAATCGCTCTAGGCCACTGCTGCTTCATGATAACGCTAGACCACACATTGCACAACAGACGGCTACCAAATTAGAGGAGCTTCAATTGGAATGTCTAAGACATCCACCGTACTCTCCAGACCTTGCTCCAACAGATTACCATTTTTTTCGAAATTTGGATAACTTCTTGCAAAGGAAAAATTCAACTCCGATGGGGCAGTCCAAACCGCCTTCAAAGATTTTATTGATTCCCGTCCGAATGGTTTTTTTAGTAAAGGGATCGATGAACTACCTGCGAGATGGCAAAAGTGCATAGATAGCAATGGTACATACTTTGATTAAATAAACATATTATAATAAAAAAAAATCGGCTTTATGTTCCTCCCATACTAAACTCCAATTTCATATGTAAGGACCTAATAATTTATATCTTTTAGATTTCTGCTTAGTTTTTAAGAATTCTACATCACTCAAATGTGATCTTTTTAAAATCATTTGACACTGGAAATTAATAAGGTACGTTATTGTTGATAATTGAATATAGTTTGTATATTAACTAGTACTTAACACTTTCATTCATAAATCTATTACTAATTTACCAACCATAATAACCTACATAATATCTAATCTATGGTGCAATGTATAATTAATAATACATCTTATGCTCTACAATTATATACTATTTTTTAAATAATTATAACATTTGTTTTTGAAATCATTCATCTTATTTATAATTACCATGTTTTCTGGCATCTCATCGTATATTTTTATACCACTGTACATTAGACAATTCTGTGTATATACTTTTTTCTTATATGGTAATCTTATTCTATTCCTATTTCGGGTGTTATATGTATTTGACATCTCACAATTAAAAATATCAATTGAGCTGCAACAGAAATTAACGTCAAAATTTGAAAAAGTATATTTTTAATATATATTTATTAATTAGTAAATACAAAGTGTAAATGCATTTATTTATTACCGTATATCTACATACGAATTTTTATTCAGAAATATTTTATTTTATTCATTTTCATAAATAGCGGTAGTGTGTCTCTATACATATTGTATGAAAACTTTGAAAAAAAAATAAAAAAATATATATATATACATATATATATAATATTAAGATATGTTAATATTAAGATTTTTGCGGGTAAAAGATGAAGGATTATTTTCTTGGGTAACCCGCATATTGTAGTCTCGAGAAAAACTGTTATTAAGTACCCAACCTTTCAGACAGATAGCACTGGTCATTTTCAAAGGAATTTTCGTCTCGTATGTCGAGTACTGTTATAAATTGGTGACAAGTACACCCGTTCACTGCAGGTGGATCTCGACTTGCAATTCTGATTGCTAGAATAACACTTCGAATATGAAAACAGTAAGTTACTATCTAGTGTGCGTTAGAACATGTCTTTTCAAATTTGACTTCAGATTACATGAATAATTGCACTGCGAACATGAAAACAGTTTTTCACCAGAGTGCGTAAGAGCATGTGTTTTTAAACTTGTCTTCCGATTGCACGAATAATTGCACTGCGAACACGAAAACAGTTTTTCTCCAGAGTGCGTAAAAGCGTGTCTTTTTAAATTTGACTTATGATTGCACGTATAGTTGCACTGCGAACATGAAAACAGTTTATCTCCTGAGTGCATAAGGACATGACTTTTTAAGTCTGATGTCCGATTGCACGAGTAATTGCACTGCGAACATGAAAATATTTTTTCTCCAGAGTGTGTAAGAGCATGGCTTTTTAAATTTGACTTCTGATTGGACGAATAATTGCACTGCGAACATGAAAAAATTTCTTCTCCAGCGTGCTTAAGCACATGTTCTTTTAAACTTGACATTCGATTGCACGAATAATCGCACTGCGAACACGAAAACAGCTTTTCTCCAGAGTGTGTAAGAGCATGGCTTTTTAAATTAGATATCCGTTTGCAAGAATAATTGCACTGCAAACATGAAAACAGTTTTTCACCAGAGTGCTTAAGAGCATGACTTTTTAAGTCTGACTTCCGTTTGCAAGAATAATTGCACTGCGAACATGAAAATAGTTTATCTCCAGAATGTGTAAGAGCATGGCTTTTTAAATTTGACTTCTGATTGCAAGAATAATTACACTGCGAACATGAAAAAATACTTTCTCCAGCGTGTTTACGCACATGTTCTGTTAAATTAGGCTTTCGATTACACGAATAATCGCACTGCGAACACGAAAACAGTTTTTCTCCAGAGTGTGTAAGAGCATGGCTTTTTAAGTTTGACTTCCGTTTGCAAGAATAATTGCACTGCGAACATGAAAAAAGTTTATCATCAGAGTGCGTAAGAGCATGACTTTTTAAATTTGACTTCATATTGCACGAATAATTGCACTGCGAACATGAAAATATCTTATAAGTGGTAATAAGCTTGCATTTGCTTGAGGATTTGCTAAATTTGGAAGCTGTCTCCGATTTCGGCTGCTTTCCTGAGGCAGAATACGCAGTTGAATTTTTCATAAAAGAATCTTGTATTCTCAAGAGACCTGCAAAACAAATATATATCATTTAACACCAACTTATGTACGACTCGTGTCTAAATTTCATTGTTGAAAGTGGGCAAGTTTGTGTTTATTTGCAAACATGGAAAAACAGTTCGGATTCCTGCGGTCAGTATGAAATTACAATAACCAGTAAGACAGGAAATGCAGGCTGGCGAGAAGCTATTGTTAATTATTAATTTTTATTTAAGAATTTTTCTTAACGACTTCTTAACTGTTGTTTTTAGCGAAATTTAAAATAAATTAAATTTTAATAAATGTTATTATTAAGTTCAACGGGTTAACTATTTTTAGGTGTTACTGCTGTTTCGGCTTGTAAGGCCATTATCGAACAGTGGATATACCACGTACAAACGACTTATTTATAAAATAAAAATAATTTTAAAAAGTTACCCCTTCCCCTGTAGAATAATTAGATATTTGTGGTGAAGCCCTACATTAATGTTCGTTTTTTCCACTATCATTAAAGGCACTTATCATTAAAGGTGCCTCGGTTAACGTTATGCTTAATTTTTAAAATTCCCCGTTTTCTGCAAGTGTTATTTATAAATATAATTTTAATTTATGTCCTTGATTTTTAGTCTATCTAAAATCTTAGAAAAACTATAAAAATACTACTTTTAATACAACATCTTGAGAGTTACAATATCCTCTCAAATATCAATATGGATTCAGAGTAAAACTAATTACTGGTGATTAGAGCCTCCAAATATTCGTGATTCCAACTATTCGAATATCGAATAGTTAATGATAATTTATACGAATATATTCGTAAAATTTTTAAGAGAGGAATAATTTACTTCGGATAAATAAAAACATTCTATATATTTTTTAAAAAACACAATAATTGTAGTATGTTATAAAAAAAGCAACTAAAAATATATTGAAAAATAATGTTGAATTTAGAAATACAAATTAAAAAAAAAACACAAAAAAATATCTCGATAACTGACAAAATTTTAGGTATGTTTATATTATTTCATATCTCATACCCCACGTGCAAGTTTATTTAAAATTATTTTGTATATAGCTTCTTGTTTGTCAGCTCAAATATTTATGAAAGCTTAATACTAAAGAATAATAGAAAACCGACTCTATTGTTGACAAAACAAAGAGTGTTAACCGTAATTCTTACCATAAAGATAAGCACAAGACTTTAAAAAAAGGCAAATGCAAAATATGTCCGACAATTTACGGCGTTTACATCTTTGATGTCCGACTTCCATAGAGCCGAAAATGCTTGGAGATGATTTCCAGGGATCGGCAAACCTTTGTTTCGCTTAGAAAAATATTAAAAATCTTATAATATGAATATGAGCGAACACTTTACGAATTCTTTTTAAAGTATTTGAATAACGAATACTTAAAAACAGGCGAATATATTCGAGGTTCGAATATTCGAATTGGAGGCTCCACTAGTGATGCCATCGCATTTGTCACTGAACTTCTAACTAATCAAATGGACAAGTTTTACACAACTAGATAAATTTAATGAAGAAACCGTTTTAATAATGCACAACTGTCTGAAGACACAACATGTAACTGGCCGACAGTTGATCGTGAAAAGACACCCAAATCCCTAGGAGTTTTTTTTTTTAAATTTAAAATGGGACAATTTAATGCACTACAAAAAATAAACTTAACTCATATATTTTCGTCGAAACATCGCAAGTAAAAAAGTCATAAAAAGTATAAACTATTCACTCTGCCAAATAATATTAGAATATGGCATAATAAGATGACAATTTTTAGAGCACAAACATAATAAAAGTATTACATAATATGCCAATTCGAATGAACTCAAAATAAATATTCAAAGAAGTCGATGTTCCGACAACCTGCCAAATATATGCAAAAAATTTACTCACCCACCATTATAAAAGTTCTTATAATTATCAAATCACACAAGTCTAAACCCACGATACAGCAAAAATAAAAATGACTAAATACCTACTACGAGAACTACATTTCGGCAGAGATCCATTAAATACTACTCCACTAAATTGTGTAACAGACTGCCAATGGAAATAAAAGATGCAGCTAATTGTATAATATTTAAGAAACAAAAAAAAGGTGTTCAGAATTGAAGAGATAAAAAGGAACTAACGTAAAATATTACCTAATTAAAAATACAATTTCATGATGTATTCAACTATGTGTTGTAAGAATTAAAGTAAAGTAATTAAGGCAAAGAATTAAGAAAATGTTGTTGTATATCGTGCCCGCCTCGACACGAGATTGTTCTAGTGAGGGGGTCGTTAATAAATACGGTTATGATTAATAAAACAAATAAATAAATTAGGTGCGGCAAATTTATCTTCTGATTATTATATGGTCGGCTGAAAGTCATTGTTTTCATTTGTACATAAATATAACAAAAGGCCTTCTCTGTCATATACCGTTTGTTTACCGAATTTATTTCAATACCAAAAAAAGGGATTAGGTGCCACAAACTATCCAGTGCCGACATAAGGCACACACTCGGCATGGAGCCCCTACTCCTGCACATAGAAAAATCACAACTGAGGTGGCTTGGACATGTGCTCAGAATGCCAGAGGAAGAAGGAATGCAAGAAGAATCCTCTTGGCAACCCCGGAGGGAAGACGGCCGGTGGGTCGACCCAGATTAAGCTGGGAGAGACAACAAAAAAATGTATTTGAAAACAGAATGGGTCTGGACTGGTTATCTCGAGCAGAAGCAGCGCAAGACAGGGGTTCATGGAAGCACCTTGTCGAGTCTTTGAGCCCCCGACCCTACTAGGACAAGGGGAAGAAGATGACGATGAAACTATCCAAACGTTTTTCCCTAAGTCAAGCTATCTTGTAATTTGTCTGAAAAATCACTGTAGTCATTAAATAATTAAGCAAAGGTGAGTGAGTGTGAAAGCTTGGTATGACATTTTTTTATAATCCAAAGGAACGAACTGCTCACCAGTGCGCTGTTCGGCCCTCCTGGAGTACCCCGAGCACTCCTGCTTGAGGTCAGGACAGAGCTCATCGCCCTTCTCGGCTGCAGACCCCTCATCTGTCTGTACATAACCTCCCTGCGCTCTTCCCCAGCCCGCATTGCTGGAGCCCACTCCTGGAATCAAAAACAATAATCCTATACAACAGAGCAGGAGAGATGCCTTTCTCCTGGGCTCCCTCAAGCTGGTCATCATATAACAACCTGTGTCCAGATCAGGTAACTGGACGGGTTAGCTTTCCTCATTTTCAGCACTTTTACGCAATAATTGAAACATATAATCACTCATTTACATATCAATTATTATTTAATTTATTAATATGAGTAAAACATGTAATAATTTGACACAGAAAAACAAAGTTTTTATTATAAATTCTTTATACGCAAGATTGCGACATGGGTCTTGATGAAGGCAGAGGAATTCTGAAAATTTACGTAATAAGAAACGTATCACAAATTTGATGAAAGAAAAATTTTCCCTGGTGTAATAAAGGGTCCTGATAACATAAATGAAGTCATTTTTTTCCATCAGCTGATTTAAAAACAATTATTTTATGTTTAAAAATGATACATTTTTGACACTTCACGCCATAGATGCCCATATAAAATATATGTTTTTGCTGTTTTATTCATAGAAATTGAATAAAACAGCAAAAACATATATTTTAAATGTGTTTAAGTGTTCCATTAACTGATAGTTTCGTAAAAAAAACTGTAAAATATAAAAGAGTATTGAATGTTTGTTCAAAAATGTTTTTACCGCAGTGCCGCTCGGGATTCTCGGAGTACTTGAAGCACTCCTGCTTGATGTCAGGATAGGAGACATCCGCATCAGTGTAGCCCTCTCCACCGCACCCGACGGGAGACCCTGGCTCGGGCTTAATGGCGGCGCTGCCACGATCCATACTGCTACTGGCGGCTGAATCGGAAAATAATAATTAACTGAAATCTCTTCGCAAAATCATCTCAGCCACAATATATATAATATATATATATATATATATATATATATATATATATATATATATCCTGTAACCTATTGGGCGTCCATCATGGACGAAATTGCATATAATGTGGCGTCCACCTGCTTATGACGTCCGTATATCGGACGTCAGATGGGAGAGTGATCGCAATGGGCGCGGATTGTCTTTCTGATGCCATAAATGTAAAAAAAAAAAAAAAAAAAATTGGACGTCAATTCGCTCCCAGTTTGGCTATTCTCAGTATATCTGTAGTTCTGCAAATTTTCGTTACAAAAAATAGCAGCGCTGTCGGCATTATTCCGAACATTCATTGCTAGCCGTGTGTGACGTCCAACTGCGCGTCGAGCGAAAGTTTGAAATGCGACGTTGCCACTTATATATATATATATATATATATATGAAAGAATGTTTTCTAGGGTAACCCGCGTATTGTAGTCTTGAGAAAGACTGTTATAATGTACCCAACGTTTCGGGCATAAAGACTACATACAATACGCGGGTTACGCTAGAAAATAATCTTTATATATATCCAACCGGAACCGTCCAGTTTTGGGCAGGACTCAAAATAAGAGGCCCTTGAGAATGAGCAGTGTTTCCTGTTCGAAACGTCGGGAGTTTAAAAGTCCTTTTCAGGACTATTCGACGCGGGTTCCCTAAGAAAATAATTCGTCACATATATTTAACCAAGTGCAAGTAATAATGAGTGAGTAATAAAGAATAGTTATTCGTTTAAATATTTCCTTATTTAACTTTTTTTTGAATTTGAGGTTAATTTCTGTCGCTGCTCAATTGATGTTTAATTGTGAAATGTCAAATGTTACACATCACATGCGACTACTGTAAGGCTCGCTCGTTTTTTTTTAAACATGTCTCTTGTTTTTTGGAACATGCTTTTACGCACGTTAACCTGATTGTTATCCTGGCCTGGTACCGAGTCTGCATGGAGGTGTACACTTGGATTAGAAGCTACGCATTTTTACAAAAACCGGTTCTGTGATTAGTGGTGAACGCAAAAATTAATGGTTTAATCCAAAGATTATCGTAATCTAAATCGGTAACCGGCCCTAAAAGGATTATTATTGTTTGTGGTTTACTGCTTAATATTGGACGCTATTTTTCTTAGACTTATAAATTAACGCCAATTATATCAAATCTAAACATGGCTATTTTAATAAATTTATCTGTATTTTTCTTTGCATTGAATGTTTCGTCCCACGTCCTACACCGGTTAGCATTATTAAGGAAAAACGCACGGTTGGAAAAAATTCCCAAAAGCGAGATAATTTTTAAACTGTGGCAACACTTTAGCGATTCGGACGCACTCGTTAATTATTCAGTTTATCTGTCAGACTAAACTTTAGATTTTAGAAATCTGGTCAGTAGGCTATTTTTCGGTCACATCAGGTGCGCGCATTTCACATCACTGAGAATTGATAGATAATGAAACAATTCCTCACCGGCGCGCTGGTCGGCCCTCCTGGAGTACTCCGAGCACTCCTGCTTGATGTCAGGACACGATATGTCCACATCAGTGTAGAGCTCTCCATCGCCGCTCCCGGCTGCAGATCCTGGCTCGGGCTTGATGGCAGGAACATCTTGGTCAGCACGGTTCATGGTTTAATATGGTCCAGGTAATACGAGAAGCGTCTAGCAAACGACGTTTATCAAATGGCTGCCGACCATAGATTAGAGATGGGTCGTTCACGAACAAACTGTTGTTTTAGAACAGTTCACTTTACTGAACGAACGGTACAGTTCACTTTACCATTGAAAAGGTCATTTACTTGATGTACCGGAATATGACGCGAACCAGGTTATTAATTTTGTCCTAGGGCAATATCGAAAATCACGCGCCATGTGGTCACAGCCAGAACAGCCCCGGCATGTTCGATCTTTTGTTCGAGGACGAAATATGTGACCTATTGTTCAAAAAAATAACATTGCAACGGACGATTGCCCTTAGGATAGCCCGCCATAAAATATACGCAACAATGAAATTAGAAAGTTAGGGTTGCCGAGGGCGTTGGGCATCGCCGAAGACATTAAAGCCATGTATTCACTAGGGGACAAATCGCGAAACATTCCGCTCGACATGTCGCATCAACATCTACGCTCATGTTTCGGGGACAATGACGCGGTCATTTGACGTGTACACACCGGGACTCACATATCTTGTCGCGGAAATGTCATCCGATGAGGTTATGGATGACAGCTGCGGTATCCTCCCTCATAATGGCGAAACGGGGGTTCCGCGCAATTCGAAATGTTTTTTTGGGTCGCAATTTCAAATTAACGAGGTTTTACTGTAGTAAATTGAATATTATTAAAAACAAGGTCCTTTTTGCAAATAATTATTGTTTTCCAGACGTCGCGGAAATATATCGCCCTATGAGGTTATGATGATAGCCGCGTATCTGTTTATGTTAATGAGTTTATCGAAAAGTAAGAGGAGAAAAAAGAGGAGAATGCGAAATTATTTACTGCAAAGAGAACGAAGGACGGACATTCTATGCGATCTTCGATCGATACAGCTCGACGAGTTCGAGAAAGATTTCGTTTCGATTGTCATCTTGACAGATGCAGCGCATGCGTATTCACTTGTTTACATACCACGTGGTACTGACGCTCCGCGGAATGTTGCAGTGAGTACGCTCGGGTATCGTGCGCATGGCAACGTTGCCACGGCACGTAGAAATGCCGCGCTATGTTGTGCGCGAGGTCGCGGAACAGTGCACGACGTTGCAACGTCACGTAGACTCTATGCCGCGCGTGCTGTTGAGGGACAATTTGTCCCCTAGTGAATACATGGCTTAAGAGTGCACGGCCTTTTGTTAGGATGGACAATACGTTCGCAACCTTTTGTTCTTAGGTAACATCTCGAAAGGGTAAAGAAACGGTAAACCTTTTCTTGCAGCGGGACGTATATCTCTAACCCCGATTAAACAATAGAAAGAACATCTTGGCCAAATGCGAACACATGGGACAACGGTTTAGAAAGCTGCGTTTTGTTAGAGAAGTCGCCATTGTTTTGGGAAAGACATTTTTTAGAAAAACAAGATAATAATTCCGAAAGTCGTCGCAGTAAACTTACTATTGTCCTCGACAGACAATAGAGATGTTTTAGAAAGCGCTGACATACCGATCCCCCACATGGCGACACTATCCGCGAGATGTAGGATCGTATAAATTATATTATTATTATAAGGGCGCGAGGATCCCGCAACGCACGACCAGGCGGTCATTATCAATAAAGATAACAGGGGTCAATCAATTAAGAAGGTAGAGGCCGAATTAGAAATTGAGGCAAAGTGGTGAATCATAATATCAATGTAATATGTACCTAATTAATGAGCAACTGATATGTTTAATTTAAGTAAGGTAATGATAGTTTAGATAACCCAGGCCACCTCTGCAGGTGGATGTTACTCGTTTTATATGTAGTTTTCTCATTTATTCTGTATTCTATTGTTAAGTACCGAAATGAACGGGACATTGCAATTTGAAATAATAACGAGATCATCCCGAATTAATCTAACTTGTAGCAAATAATAAAAAATGTATTGATCGTAATAAAAGGAAAAAAACTTGATTGTATTATTGCCGACGATGTTTGATATTGATGTAATATATAATATATAACGTAATAGAATATTATCTCGTGAAAAGATGTAACACGGTTGACGAGATATAAGATTCCGACTTTTTAGTCTTTTGAAATCTGTCTGCAGAATGAATTTTAGCACACGGGGTTGAAACAAAATAGTTTAATTAATTGCAAATAAGTAAATGCCGTGTTGGAATAAACATTAATATTACTTTAGATCGAGGCTTTCATGTCTTATGTTTTCATGTATTACTTACACCTAGTTGAATAATGTTAATTTGTGAGTTTTAATTATTTTTAAGAATAATGTTAATTTGTCATAGCTATTCAAGCTCCCAATATTGTGTTTTTTTTTATACAAATTTGTAGGTTGTAGGTATATAACCTACCTGTAAACATGCAATTATTGTTTTGATTACTCGTTTAAGCAAGATGATTGTCGGTCTGTTTTAAAATAGTTGTTTTAATCTAGTAATAATAAAGCTCAAATAATTAATTTCACTCTTTACGATACACCATTCACTTTGGTATTTGTCCGTTTTAAAAAAAAGAAAAACATAACGAAAATTCTGAAGTTAGTTAATTGTAGTAGGGACTTCCGTTATTGGTAGTGTTTCAAAATAATTCTTGTTTGGAAAATTTTCAATTGTCTGCCTGGTGGAATGTGGCTTATATAATTTTTTTAGTGTTCTCTATTTTTATTCTTTTCTTATATTCTTATACCAGGGGTGGAAGAAAGCTGATTTGATAAGATAATGATTAGTATAATGAAAGTCCTAAAAAAATGTTTTGCATTCAATCCAGCTTACATATTGAAGTAAGAATTTTCATTATTTAGGTGTAAATAATGTTACATTAATTAATTTACGCCAAGTTTTCTTAATTTTTCTTCTAGTAATAAGGTTTAACATAATTTCTTGAAAAAAAATGTTTATCGAATTTGATTATGTTAGTATATGTAAGCATTCCTTTCGGGAAAGTGGCGTTGATGCAAATTCATGTACTTTGTAATCCCAAAAGAAATTACAAAGATGTATACAGAACATTAACATTAGGGGACCCGCTTGAAGCATGTATCCCATGTAAATAAGTTTTTATGTTAATTGATTCACTAAGAAATGCCACGATGTCTGTATAATTTTAGCCCTTTGTTTTGTATCTCTATGTCACATATTGACAATTATGTTTGGTCCAACTAAGAAGTACGATAGCTTGTTTTATTTAAGCTAAAATTAAAAATAAAACTAAGTATCAAGTACATTTTGTCATTGTTAAAAAAAAAAAATTAAAAAGAAAAAGAAAGGAAGAGAATATGCGGAGTGGTAAATTTTAAATACCGTCCGGTTTATCATATAAAAAAAAAAAGAAATAATAATGATTTTGTGGAGGTATCGAAGATAATCAATGTAAATGATAAGGATTGACCTGTAATGATGTAATGTATAAATAACGTTAAATATTGAGAGGCCTACTGTAAGAATCAAACCGACGACTTAATAATAAGATTAATATTGTAATGCATACTCAAGGAATTTTACTGTGATCTACTGAAACCCTACGTTCAATCCCATGTAATTAGTCAATAATGGTAGAAAGAACTGGTCGATAAAAATATGTCTGGCGTGTCGATTTAATTAAGTATGTATATGTAAGCAGTTTTATTTTTGGGTAATAAGTGTTGATGCGAATTTGTGTTTTCAATTTTCCGCCTTTGCCAATTTGTACTGTAATATTTTCCTTAAGTTTAATTCATTTTGCAATGTTTTTTTGGTGACGGGATAGGGATATGAACAGTGAACAAAGCGTTCGTGAAATAACAAAGTGTTTAGGCCTACATACCAGAAAAGCATCGAAATTAGCCGCAAACTGGGAGAACAATAGGGGGCGGAACGGAGGCAACATTAGGTTCGGTAACCAATAGCGTCAATCGGGACCTGGGAGGGACCGAGGGAGACGATGAGGCGGACATCGAAGGAGCCAATCGGCGAAAAACCAACGAGGAGCTGGAGGCTTCCCCTCGAGCCCCCGCGACCACACCCTGGGTCGCCGGGGAGAGAATATAAGGCGAAGCCAGCCGCCAAGAAGGCAGTTGAGAGTGGAGGAGTTGAGAAGTCGAGAGTGTGGAGAAGCTAGAGATTCTAGCGGTGCCCGTAACAACAGCATCGCCGATCACTCTAGTAACTCCTGGAGGAGCGAAAGTTCGAACGATAACAACCGCCATTCCCTACCGAGTGCTGTGACGCACCGCCGCAAACGCCTAAGTATCAGTGCCGCCGCGACGCCGCAGTGTACCACCGCGACGGAGAACCGACGCTCCGCCGACGACCGCACGAGTACTCCGACGACGCCAGAAGCCGTAGACGAAACCTGCATCCACAGAGGAGGACCAGCAGAAGCCGCCGCCGACCGAAAGAAGCGGCACGAAGAAGACATCCTTCACGTTCTCCGCAAACAGGTTTACCCCAGCTTAAAGACTTTTTCTCCCGCTCGCCTAGTTTTACCAAAAAGGGTTCCCGTCACCACCCGTTTTAGCTTTAAGATCAGACTCTGTATGTGCCTTGCCTTTTTTGTTGTTTTCTATTTTTTTGCCTCTCTAGATTAAGATTCATTTAAATTGTAAACTGACTACCACCTTGCCTCGTTTTATGTAGATCATTTGCTACTTTGCTCAATATAGAAACTTGTAAAATTGTTTCGATTTTATTATTTTTATATCCCTTCACCCGCCTCGAGATATCAGTGTCCCAGTCAGTCACCTGACGTTTTGATTGTACCTAGGGGAGGGCGTAACCGCCGGCATACGTAGATCTGAGATCTCCCGGCCGGTTTATCACACCGTGATTTTATATCACCTCAGACCCCACCCCCCCTACTCCGGTACATCAAGCTAAACGCTTGTGCTGTGAAAATAGGACTAACTTGCGAGTCTGGAGTGTGGTTCGAACCCGCGATCTTTGGATTACGAGGCGAGTGTCCTAACCACAACACCAACAAGCTACTCTAGTTTATATTTATGCTACGGATACATTGATGCATTATATTCATATTGAGTTTATGGTGTAACATTCATCTGTGTTTGTGATTGTATGGTAACTATTTCCATATTTAATGTATTCACTATATATGTTAGTAACTCATTCATTTATAGGAAGTGAAATATTCACAAACTAAGTGAAACAATTATCGAGGGTATTATGACTGATTAAGTAATTTGGATAATTCATCTTCGTATTTTATTACAATACTAGCTGTTCGTACCCGGCGTTGCACGGGTTGTGGATTGAGTTGAAAATACATTTTTGGGGGAAAAAAAGTTTTGATTCGAACGGTAAATATTTGCATCGAAAATATAAAATTGAATGGGAGGATAGGGGGGGAATATTCCCTATGTTACTCGCCGAGTCCTAAAGAATAAGTTTCCAAATTTTGAGTCCGATAGGTCAAACGGTATAGATTTGTATCTAAAATATGTCAGGGGGAGGGGATGGGGTATGAGAATAGAGGGGAAATATCGCCTGTGTTACTCGCCGAGTCCTGAAGAATAAGTTTCCAAATTTTGAGTTTGATCGGTCAAACGATACAGATTTGCATCGAAAATATGTCAAAAGGATAGACACAAAAGTACACTAGGACACGGAAGATTATACAGAACTGTAATAGTCTGTTTCACCATTACTGCTCTCACTTTTAACACGTAATACAAAGTTACCTCAAAATACTGTTCCAAGACTTCTCTCGGAAGGAAATCGACGAACTATGGCGACCAATGCACGTATCGCGAAGATACAGTAGAAGACGTCCTGGTGATAATTGGAAAAACTGATTTTAGGAACTGGTTATGGCATCGAAGTTGGAACGACTATGGTTTCTATGATATGTTTCTATTATAATGGTGGTTAGATCTCAGATCCAATGGGAATACGGAATAATATAAGTGTTCGAGAAGTTTTTCAAAATGGCTGTCAACGACGCGTTCTCCTGGTGAAATTTAAAAAGGCAAGCTTTATCTATTCGAATCATTAGAATCCTGGGGTCACATAAACTTTTGTGATGATGACTATTGTTTATTACTGTGTTGACATTGGTTTATGAAAACCATTGAAAACAAATACACGATATTTAACACTAAAAAGGTTCTGACGTGGTTCATTTAATTATTGATGTTCGTTAGATCTCGGTCCATGATTCTATATTTACGGAAACTTCCGTGTTGAAATAACCCAAAAATAAACGAGGTCGAGTCACTTCAGATTTCGAGGTGCACCGGCGGGAACATACACCGTGTAAAAAGGCAGTCTTCTTTTTTAAACTTGACGGGCGAAGCGAGAGAGGGCAGTTTTATAGTTCACAAACATTGTTGATGCACGATGCACACTTATAACATTAGTAATTCGAAATCCACCGGCCGACATTAAGGCGCGTAAAAAGAAACTTTTTTATACGTGTTGCTGGTACAGCAGTTGAAACAAGGGGGCGAGCTCGGCGGTCGATTGCAGATGCCACCGATCGAAAAAAGATGCATCGGCGCGCGCAGCCCACGCCGCGAGGTGCGCGCGCCGGCCGACGCTCCGCATGGCGTTAAAACGCAGATATATATATAGGTTGTGGTGGGAATTTCAAAACTATTGTCAGAGATGTAAATATTAAAAGACCTATGACAACCTACAAACATAAAGAGCTTCCTAGATTCCTCCTATTATTTTTATTTTATAACAAACAAAAATTTTACGGGGTGAATGGAAACAGGTAAAAGAATGAATAAATAAACATAATTTGATTTAAAATTGTATAAATGTATAATATTTATTATGTTATTTACAGCAATTTAACAAAATTATTTAAAGATTAATCCAAATATACGAAAATTTATACTTTTGTTTTATTTGTTTCGTAAGAACATTGAACAAATTTGTTTTGCATAATGTAACTGATTTTTGAATTTTTAAAATATATTTCGATAGCACATTTATAACAAATTATTTTTTGAAGTACGGTAAGTATGCCATTAAAATATCAATTTGAGCAATATTTTTCTGCTTTGTATATGACAAGAATACAAGGCGACGTACTTTAATATCAAAGAGAGTAAAATTGATGTTTTGAAAGCGTATTCTGTGTTTTACATATAATAATATTAATTAATTTTAAAATCTTTGGAACTCGGAACTACATTATATGTTCAGACGAATGTTCCATGGTAGGATGCAAAATCGCTCCTCGGACCCCTAACGGGAGAGCCACTGTGACATTTCTTACTCTGAGGGACTAATCTTGTATAGAGTGACCTGGAAATTATAAACACGTCGTTGCTTAGAAAAATATTCATAACAACACATATTTAGCTGGATTACAACAACAAATAACAATAGCTTCTCGCTAGCAAGTCATGCATTTTCTGTAACTTGTTATTTCATACTGACTGCAGGAATCGGAACTGAATTTTTCCATGTTTGCAAATAAACACAAACTTGCCCACTTTCAAAGATGAAAGTGAGACACGAGACGTACATAATTTGGCGTTTAATGATAAATATTTACTTTGCAGTGTTAAGTTTCCAAAATGCACACCAATAACGTGTCCGAAACCAAAACAAGAAAAACAAAAAGGATCGTCCCGGTCTTCGCGGAATCCACAGGATGGTGCATCCGTCACTCACACTCCAGTGCAGGCGTCCCGCTTTGACACGTTCTAGAAGAAACGCAAATTCCTTCCACGGGCGCCGAGGAGAACTTCCGGGCAGTTGAAATAGGGCTCTCCCGAAGGACGGTCACGGAAAAAACGCGGCCGACACAGGGCGCCAAAAACGCTGTAGAGTGTTGACGCGTGCGTTTCGTATCACAATCTTTGAGTGTTTCACGTCTTTATTCGTTGTGAGTGAGCAATTTCCACGACTTAAAAGCAAAATCTTCCACAGTTTACTTCGAGACAAGTCCGAAGCGTTCATTTTGAGGAAGTCATTCAAAGGTGACCGGCGTCCATTAGTGCCGGTTGGATTTCTCGTGCTGCGCGCATCTCGGCCAGCCAGACGAAGCGTCATCCAACACGACGGCCTGCGCTCGATAAGTGCACGAGGTCATCATCATCACCACCTCCATCAGCGCCAACGGTCCTAGCGAACCTTTCGCGGGACCGACGCCATACAGCAAATCCTCGCCACAAAGATCCAACCGTGAGTAATCCATCTAGACTCAAAGTGTACCTCTCCAGCCCTGCCTTTCACAAAAGGTACGAACCATAGTGATACCCCAATTGTTCCATAAACTTTCTTCGTCTTTTCCATCATAAAGCCTGTATAACCTGTTAAAATAAATGTCCTCTATGTAGAAAAATAAGCCTCATGTAAAAGCATATAAATAAATAACTAAATTGCATCAAAATCTTTCTTCTTACGAACCCATCCACCTCCCGTCCGCAGAGAGATAAAAGAACTTATTCACTAAAGGTGAACTACCCTGAAAGAGAGTAAAGAGGATTTTCTATAATCTAACAGCAGGTCTCTTGAGATTACAAGATTCTTTTATGGAGAATTCAACTGCGTCTTCTTCTGCCTCTGGAAAGCAGCCGGAATCGGAGTCAGCGTCCATCGTTAACAGATCCTCAAGCAGGAGGAAGCTAACTACCGCTGATAAGAAGATGTTTTCATGTTCGCGGTGTAATTATTCGTGCAATCAGAAGTCAAGTTTAAAAGAACATGTGCTTAAGCACGCTGGAAAAAAACTCTTTTCATGTTCGCAACGCAATTATTCATACAATCATAAATCAAGTTTAAAAATACACACTCTTACGCACTCTAGGAAAAAACTGTTTTCTTGTTCGCAGTGCAATTATTCGTCATATCAGAAGTCATACTTAAAAAGTCATGTTCTTAGACTTCATGTTCTGTAAAAAAACTTTTTTCATGTTCCCAGTGCCATTATTCCTGTAACCGTAAGTCAGTCTTAAAATATCATGCTCGTACGCACTCTGGAGAAAAACCGTTTTTATGTTCGCAGTGCAATCATTCGTGCAGTATGAAGTCAGAATTGAAAAAACATGTTCTTACACGCTCTGGAGAAAAACTGTTTTCATGTTCGCAATGCACTTATTCGTGCAATCAGAAGTCATACTTAAAAAGACATGCGCTTACACACTCTGGAGAAAAAATGTTTTCATGTTCGCAGTGCAGTTTTTCCAGCTATCACAAAACAAGTTTAAGAACACATGTTCGTACGCACTCTGGAGAAAAATGTTTTTCATGTTCGCAGTGCAATTATTCGTCCAATACTAAGTCACACTTAAAAAGACACGTTCTTACGCACTCTCTAGAAAAACTGTTTTCATGTTCGTGGTGCAATTATTCGTGCAATGAGAAGACAAAACTTACAACGCATGCTCTTTCGCACTCTGGAGAAAAACTGTTTTCATGTTCGCAGTGCAATTATTCGTGTAATACGAAGTCACACTTTAAAATGCACGTTTTTACGCACTCTGAAGAAAAACCGTTTTCATGTTTACAGTGCAGTTATTCGTGCAATCAGAAGGTAAATATAAAAATACACGCTCTTTCGCACTCTGGAGTAAAACTGTTTGCATGTTCGTAGTGCAAATATTCGTGCAATCGAAAGTCAGAATTAAAAAGTCACGCCCTGACGCATTCTGGAGAAAAACAGTTTTCCTGTTCGCAGTGCAATTATTCTTGCAATCGCAAGACAAGTTTAAAAACACATGTTCTTGCGCACTCTGGAGAAAAACTTTTTCCATGTTCGCAGTGCAATTATTCGTCTAATTTGAAGTTTAATTTAAAAAGACACGTTCTTACGCATTCTGTAGAAAAACTTTTTCATGTTCGCACTGCAATTATTCGTGCAATCAAAAGACAAGTTTAAAAACACACATTCTTACGCACTCTGGAAAAAACTTTTTTCATGTTCACAGTGCAATTATTCGTGTAATCAGAAGTCAAGTTTTAAAAGTCATGCTCTTACGCACTCCGGAGAAAAACCGTTTTCATGTTCGCAGTGCAATTATACGTGCAATCACAAGACAAGTTTAAAAACACATGTTCTTACGCACTCTGGAGAAAAACTTTTTTCATGTTCGCAGTGCAATTATTCATGTAATACGAAGTCACTCTTAAAACGTCATGCACTTACGCACTCTAGAGGAAAAAAAATTTCATGTTTGCAGTGCAATTATTCGTGCAATCGGAAGAAAAGCTTAAAAATACATGTTCTTACGCACTCTGTAGAAAAACTGATTTCATGTCCTCAGTGCAATTATTCGTGCAATCAGAAGTCAAATTTCAAAAGACATGTTCTAACGCACATTTTATAGAAACTGTTTTCATTGTGCAGTGTTATTCTTGCTATCAGAAGTCAAGCTTTAGGCCAGCACCACACTGCGCGTATATTCCGCCATGTGTCTTTCGTCGCGTAGAATCAGCAGAACAAATGGGTCGTCCGATCGTCCACGCAGTATGTTTTTAATTACATATGTAAAGAAATGTAGCGGGGTTCCGAGGCTGTAGATCTGCGCTGTGTGGCGCCGGCCTTATTTTACATTTGCAAGCATACCGTTGAAATTTTTCGTTCACAGTGCACTTAAACTTCATCGTGAATAACACCTACAAATATATATACTTTCACACACTGGGGAACTTTTTTCTTATTCATATTTCTTTATTCTACTTTATTCGTGTCTAGTTACTGCGCTGGATTCAATTTGAATTCGCGAGTAAGAGAGTTGAATATATTGATTTGAGTCATGTTGTGATTTCCAGTGATTTGTAGTGTTGGAGAGCTGTTTCGTGCTGCCCAGGACAGGGACGCTTTCTTTCGGGTGATAGTCAACGTTGGGGGGACCTGACATGACACCAAAAGAAGAAGAAGAAGAAGTGATTTCCCAATTTATTTCCATATCTTGTTGAATAATAATGGTCCCATAACGTCTGGTAAATTACTGAGGAAAGTTTGAAAAGCATATTTCTTATTTGAATAACGGTCGAGTTTAATTTGCTACGTATGTTTTGTATTTCTTCGTGTTAAAGAGATTAACTGCATTTGTATAGAATGTCGTCGGGGCGCTGTGTTGAGGGAGGCTTTAATTTAAACGAAAAATATCCTCGGTGTCGGCATAAAGTAGATCTTAGAAATATAAAACACCTCATCCCTAGTTCCTCGTGTGCTTGCGGAAAGGCATACAATAGATATTAATAATGCTTCAACCCTCGCAAACATTACGGAAGAAACATGCAGAATTTGTAGAGAAGCAATAGAGATATTTAAGAATAAAACAATGTGAATTCATGACGATACGATCCGAATCTCTAATAGTTGGAAATCCATATTTAACGACTCTTTTTAAATTAACCACTTGTAACAAGTAGGTGCTGTAAACCAAAGTCAATACAAATTGTCTATAATCAATAATCTCTATGAAATGATGCTGACCAATTTCGTGCATTCATTTATTATCTCTATTATCCTTTTTCTATGGATATTGTCATATCCTCTTCCAGGACGTGTCGCTTTTTTCTTCCTTCTCTATGCATCGGTCAAGGTGAACACGCCTTGGGCCTCTGGCATATTCTTGAAGTATAATCAAAATAAAATTCAGTCCTCGTGTTTTTATTAGTGCGCAAACATGTAATCATCCGTCACCAGCCAAATATGTTGACGTCGCGGCCAAGGATTAACTGGACTTATATAATTCCAACTACAAAAGGAATGCTCTGAGGATAATATCCGCCACCATACCGGTTATCTGGTGCCAACACAGTTTTTGAGAATCCGCCCACTACTGGTGCCCACGTGAGTTGCTTTAAGCGTTGCTTTATTTCGGAATCTCCAATTTTTGAGATCACCTCCTGGCAACCTGACCAAGTTTCCACAACATTATTTTCACCCGACTCTGATGAATCAACCTATGCTATTGATTTCACATCATGGATTATAACTATCCTTATTTCTTGTTATATCTTACCTGTTTCCTCCAAAATATTTTATTATCAAGCGGATTTATAAAACTTCTATATTTTACAAATAATTTGGCAAATGCTGTATATAATGAAAATGTCTTCTAAATTGAAACTGTTTTTATGTTATGTACCCACTTGTTTATTTATTGAATAAAATTGTATTTTTCTTCATTATTTTATGTGAGTAAGAACTCGCCAATTTATATTTTAATTATTGAATATTTTGAATGAAGAAATGTTTAGAACGCACATGATATCTGTAATTGTATATTTTGTTTTGAAAAAATAAATGTCCAGAACGTATAAAAGGGAAGATTCTCAGAAAAGCGGAAGCATTTTTTTCGAATCAGTTGGTCAGAGAGCATTTTAAACATTTTTAAATCATGTTATATCCAGATAATATGTAGCTTCGTGTCAGTTTTTTTAATCTTTATTCCTTTTTATTCGCTAATTTTGAAGAATTTTCCCTTTGGTCCTACTCAATTTATAATTCCATTTCGTGTTTTACTAATCCTTATTTCGAACGATAAAAGAATCAGTCTATTAAATTCGTCGCCAAAAATGGGGTTAAAATCGTCGTATTTTTTATTTCAATTTGTCGACGGTTCCAGCCAGGATCCGGGAAGAGATTTGAGAGTCGTGTAGACATTGATCAGTCTTTTCCCAGGGCTGGGACGAACATTACCTATTATGCACCTGCATGTGACAATTTCTATTTATATATTTATATCCTCTTATATTTTTATATATCGCTTGCATGATAATCTAATATATGTACCTATTATTATAAGGAGTGTGTGGGACTACACAAACCTCCCCACATATCGATGGTTAAAGCTTACAACACAGTAACTCCAATTTTGGTCAAAAATGAGTGAAGTACCGAATTTTAATAAAGATAACTTATATTTTTATGTGTTAAAATATTCCATCTCTTGAGCTTACGGTTATAAAGATAATATGCTCGTTAGAATATACTTTAACTCCACCAGGCTAAATTTTTAAGAGTTAAAATATTCAGAATATATTTAGCTTTATGCTAAACGAAAGCCCTTGCCAAAATATTGTAATCGGATTTAATTTTTTGTAACTAATGTAAATACGTTTTGCACACTGATAACACTAGAAAATAACAAATATCGAAGAGATCCAAGTCACATTTGCAGGGTCTTAACATTTTCTGTTTGAAGTCTTCGAGTATGTGCGCTACATTTTTAATATGTTTCCAAAATACTGATTTTGTACTTGTAGGTAAAGAACAATTACTATATTACACTATAGGGGCATATACTAGTAATAATGATGTGTATTGGTCGACCAGTAGTAATGGTTATTCTGACTTGTGGTCAATATTAAGGAACAGATAATCTCTTCTCTTCGTGCAGAATCCTATTCGTGCCGCCGCGATTCAATCTTTTAAAATTAATTAAGCATAAATTATAAAGGTCTCACGGGAACGAAGCTATTTATTTTTATGAGAAAAGTGGATGAAAATCTCTTATACGATGGCTCAAGGCTTAAAGCCTGTATGAGCTGGCTTGAGTGATCACTTTACACAATGCAACGTTCACCAGTTCCATCGTAAGAACATCCGCACATTGCCTAATTTATGTAAGTTCTATATAATATATTGTACGAATCAAGAATCACTCATGTATTGAACTGGTCTCTGCTAGGGACATCTGTTGTTATTTGATTCTCACTAACAAGTTAGTACACATAGATTCCCAACTGGTTATTATACCCCTATATTTTATTTATTTTTAAAGTGAACTTTTTTATTATAGCAATATTACTTTTTAACTTATATATAATATTCTTTCGAATTATTACATATCTACTAGAATACGCCTGAAAATCAATATTATAAATTTTTAACTTCTATCATGCACCGGCATACTATATTTTAACAATATTTTTATATAAAAGTATGTTCCAAGAACACAGTTACTGCATTTGCTCCCCGGAGGGGTGATTAATTAATTAAGGATAAATTATATAAGTCTCACAGTGACGAAGCTATTTATTTTTTTATGTAAAAGTGAGACTTCTATAATTTAGCCTTAATTATCTACGTATTAAGTTGCTGTAATGATAGTCCAAAGTTTTACAAAATATATGGCAGAAATATTGAAAAAAAAAATGCAAACATAGATGTCGCATATCCCCATAACTATTGATATTAGGTTAAGATTGCTTGACATTTTGGACTCATAATCAAGGCAGAAATTAATGTTTTCCAAATAACCCTTTATACGGGGACTGTCACCGCATTTGTCCATCGCGTCCCGTATTAGTACATGTCCCGTATTTGTTATATTTTTCCCGAAACTTTCGACAAAATACGGAAATTACCCGAGCTGAGTCGCGCGGGAGACCATTAAATCTGTATTGATTTGTCATTATAATTTTAAAATGACGTGTGCCCGGTTCTATGTTTATAATAAATAAGCAAACAAAATTATTACTAAAGTAAAATCAACTTTGAAAGATGACTGGGCGAAAAATAAACTAATGTTAATTTAAGTAAAAATTGCACTATGATTACTAGGAATAAAAACTATGATTATTATTTTTATTTGATTTCTTAAACATTACATACCTAAATGTTAGAAAGATGCTGAATATTATTAGAATAGAAAAAGTGTATGGATGTGAGGCGGAAGTGAAAGGTGTGCGAAGGACGCGGGTCCAGTTCCCGCTTCACATCCTAACAATTTTTCTAGTTAACGATTTCCAAAAACTTAGATTTTGTTTTGAGCACAATGAATTGTATCATTGCATATTACCCAGGGAAGAAATTAGGTGAAATACAGTAATATTATTTTGCATATTTTTCTACATTCTACATTTTACATTAATTACCACTTTGCATCAGTTTTGAGTTCTGATTACGGAGGCTAAGCAGGTCGTCGTTCTAGAACCTATAATAACCATTCCCTAGTGCCATCTATCCGTGTGATCGACTATAATTAAATCTACGTCCGGACGGGATGTGTTGACCCAGGAGCGTCTTGCGGCTGGGACTATCACTCCTCGACATGATGCATCAGTGTTGCGGAGAGCATCCAAGTGGTGTGGTACGGGTGCTGGTAACAGGAGGCCGTGTCAGACCTTCCCCGGTATTGAGACCGATTATCAGGGACTTCTGCCAGTCCCTCATAAGTAATTAGTCAACGCGCTCGAAAGCGAGATGAGTATCCACGTAAATTGGTAAGGTATTTTATTTTTTTATTTTTTATTTTTATTTTCATTTATTGGTTTTCTTACAGCCATATAATTAATCAATCTTGAAAAAAACAATAATTGATGTACAGAGTTTTGGGCCAATTACAAGAAAACACATATATACAATCGATAAAAAATAAGAAAAAACATGTCCAATAGTGAGTTTGTGTGAGTGTGTGTATTTGTGTGTTTATTTATTTATTTTGTTTTGGGAAAAGTTAACAGCAAAACAATCTTAAAAATTTTCCACTGAATTTAAAAATTTACTTTAACATACATTAATAGCGAATGGAGAGGGTGGAGGGGAATGTGGGACGGGAGTAGAAGGGAAGATATAATGTACAAATTAGTTTGGGTGCGGTAGTGTAGATATTGTTTGTTTTGTTTCTTATTGTTGCGTTGAAAATGTCAATGTGGTGATAGTTTGTGTTAAATGAATTTGTGGATCTGTACATAAAGGAGTTTGTTTTGAGTTGGTCTTACAAAAGGGGAGATGAAAAGTAGGTGAATGTCTGTTATTGCGAGTTGGGATGTGGTAAGATAAGTTGAAGAAGTTCCGGACTATCAACTAGATTGTGTGTTATTTTGAATAGCATCACCGCGTCAGCTATGTTTCTTCGACGAGTTAGGGTCTGCATGTTAAAAAACTTCGCAGAATCTTCATTGCTATTTATTAACCACGGATTGTGTTTAATTCACAAGACGTACTTGAGATATAAATTTTTGCACAATGAAGACGACATGATTAATATTAGATTTTAATTTATACTTAACTATTGTATTTTATGCGGTGTCCCCACCGCCGTGTGTAGATCGCGGATTGAGCCTAGTAAATTTTAAATGAGAAATCTAACCTTAGGCATTCCCTTGGCGGTGAATATAACGCATGGGCAAGTTGTAGAGTCTGTTTTGGGTATTTTTATTAACGAAGGAGTCCGGGGAGAAATTGTGTACCTATAATATTAGTTCATTAAATTTTTGAGCATTCATAGTGTTAGAGTTTTATTATGCGAACTTAAGAGTATATTCAAAACTATAGAGACCATATTATTTCGAAACTTGTAAGGATTTTGTCAAAAGAGGCGTTGTCATTTGTTGAGACTGGACAATTCGTTTGTAAGATGTGTTTGTGATTACTTACTAAAATAGGGCTATCACAAATGTACGATTCTCGGTGAATTCTCTTACAAAGAAGCAGTATAAATGAGAATGCCTTTTGTATTTTTGTACATCTATTTATTTTTTTGTTGTATTACAATTTTAAAAATCACCATAATAATAATTATATAAGGTTTTGCAATACGAATAATTATAATCGAGGATTATTTATACCATATCGTTTCCAAACATAAACATTTAGATATCTGCATTTGTACAAATGTTTAAATAAATATTTTATTTACATAATTATAACATCATAAAATACATTGTATGAAAAAACAATATGATGAAGTACGGAATTAATAATAAATATAAAATTATAATATAGTGTGCTACTGATTTTTTAATTTTTATTTTTATTTATTATTTTTTTTTTTTACATCTCAGACCCACAAAACATCACGTTGATATTTGTCTGTAGGTGCATCAATAGGTGCATCATATATATATATAGATATATATATATAATATATAAATATATATATAAATAAATTGTATTTACCAGAAATACATCAATATTAATTAATTACAATAGATCTTATAAACTCAAATACAAATCAACAATACAATACAACAATACAAGAAACAATACAAATATTACCAAAATCAAAATAAGTCTCTTTTATTTAGTAACATATTCATTAATTCTGTATTTTGCCCTTTTTTATTAATATCCATTTTGACACGACATGGGATTTTGTTTAATATTTTTGGTATGACATATTTTAATGTTCTTTGTCTGATTTGATCAGAAAGTGTAGCCTGACATCTAAATAGTTAGAAGCAACTGCCTTAATCATATGAACAGCGTGGCTCTCCAGCGATGACTGGTCTGGCATATGAGAAAGTAATATTTTATAGATATTTTTTACCCATCCTTTCCAGGTGGTCTGGGTTGCTCACAGGATCACCGGAAAGGGTCAGCTAAGCCTGAATATGAAACCTGGAAACAGCACGTCGTTTATTTGTCATTTTTATAATAAGAACATCTTCTAATATGCTATCTATCTATCTATCTATCTAATATAATAAAATAAGGGACCCTCGGTGGGAAGGTACGCGACATCGGGAGACGATGGAATTGGGGTGAACGGCTCCAACGGTGCCGATGGGCGGATGGAGACCAGATGCGCAGAGAATGGGCTAGGAAATTGGCTGCATCCTGCGGCCTGGTGGTCTACCTCACCAGGGTACACAGGGGATGGCGCGGCACTGTGAGGGGAACGAGACGAGGCCGGGACGTCGCTGACGACGGGGCACGAAAAATAGTAGTCTGGTAGTAATTGGTAGCCCTCTCAATGCAGGAGCGTACTATAGTAACTCCGATATAAAATATTCGCCCCGGATTGTCTTGAGTGTTGTGTGCACGACGACATTTTAAGAATCCAATGTTTGCGCCTTGAAGATGTAGCCTTCTTTATTCTCAATAAAATATAATTAATTTCAAGCCACGGCCCGTGACACTGCGGCTTCCCACGACGCGCGGGAAATCAATTATTTTTGCACAGAGTATCAGAGAGTTGTTCCATATTTCCCCGTCTCGCGCTGCTTCCGTAGTGCTAAGCAGTCAAGACCCATATTATTAATATTTAAAGCATTAACTTTGTGGTTAGACATAATAACAGAATGTTAGTAAACTTGGTAAAAACCACTACCAGATTTACGGTCTACCGTTTTCGAGACGTACCCGCCTCTTCGTCAGGACCAACACTACACTACTACATTCACAACACCCCAACCATAGTATTGTCAAACTATCACCACTATTGTTCACATGCGTGTTAATCTTGTCAGAGACAAGCATGCACTGATTATGAACCATTGAACTACTGAACAATTCCGGGATCTAACGAGAGAGAGTGAGAGGGGGCGGGGTTTAAAATGACTAGTTCGTGATAATGCAGCAAAAGAAAAATTGATATTTTATTATCAGAATGTTCGGGGAATAAAAACGAAATGTGTGAATTTTTACAACAGTGTTTCGGCTAGTGATCTTGACATCATAGCACTAACCGAGACCTGGTTGAATGCTAGCGTTTTCGACTCCGAACTTTTCGATGGTAATTTTACAATAGTAAGACGAGATCGCGGTGGCCACAGGCAGGGTGGGGGATGTTTGTTGGGAGTGAGAAATAGAGAAAACTTGCAAGTCGAGCGTTTTTCTATTTTGGAAACGTCCAATGAAGATCTCTGGGTAAAACTGACATACGAACTCGATATTACGTTCGTTTGTGTATTATATTTTCCTCCGGCGAGTGAGACTGATATGTATCGACTGTTCTTCGATAAGATGTTATCCAGTTTAGAACTACTTCAGGATAAAAACCTCATTATATTGGGAGACTTTAACCTGCAGTCAGCTCGTGACAATTCGAGCGTAGAAGCTGACTTAATTTTTTTGTGCTCTATGTTAGGTCTCTCGCAGTATAATAATATTTTGAACTCCAGAAATAGAACTCTGGATTTAATATTTTGTAGAAGGGCAGTTGATATTTCTCGGTCATTATCACCTCTTACGAAAGAAGATAATTACCATCCCGCACTTGAATTTTGTTACAATCCGATTTCATATCGCCCCCGTCGAACTAGAGTTCCCGGGGAGGGTACGGTTCGTCGGAGGGGCTGGAACTTTGATAAAGGTGACTTCGACAGACTGTACTCTCTTATGGACGCTACCGACTGGGGCGAGATGTATACCATATCGGATGTGAATGAGGCGGTACAATATTTTTATTATACTGTCGAGGGTGTACTAGATTCCTGCTTCCCACAAAAATCTCAGGCTACCGGCGGAAGGCGATATCCGGAATGGTTTTCTAGGGATATTGTTAGGGATATACGAACTAAACATTTCTATCATAAAAACTGGAAAGCCTTTGGCCGTCACAGCGATTATGAAATGTTTGGACATTACAGATCTATCGTAAGACGTAGCATTCGATTGGCACACCGAGAGTTCATTTCCAGGATGGAAAACAATATTCTACAAGACCCTAATACGTTCTGGGCCTATATAAAATCCCAAAAAGCGGATGGTGGGAATATTGATTCCATGACTTGGGGCGAAAAAATGGTACGGGGTGCAGATATTGCCGAGGCGTTTGCAGGTCATTTTAAAACAGTCTATAGTAATGAACCTCCGCTTCTCGATATTAATATTGCTAAAACATGTTCTCCGATCGGTGCACAGTCTATTGATGTTCAATATATCAATGAAAAGGATGTGGCCGACACTATTAAAAATCTAAGTAATACCCATTCTCTTGGGCCAGATCTCATTCCAACATTCTTCTTAAAAGGCTGTGTGGAACTGATAAAAAAACCGCTATGTTTTTTGTTTAATCTTTCTGTAAATACAGGGGTCTTCCCGGAAACATGGAAGACGTCAAAAGTTACTCCCATACACAAGAGTGGTTCTAAGTTATCCGTAGAAAATTATAGACCTGTAGCTGTTCTCTCTGCACCAGCTAAGGTATTTGAAATTATAATAAGTAAAACCGTCGCTTCCCGAGTAGAGCCGTTTATAATTGATGAACAACATGGATTCAGGAAGGGCCGCTCGGTTGAGACCAATCTGATGATTTTCACAAATTATGTCACGGAAGCTCTGGACGCGGGACATCAGGTAGACTGTTCATATAATGACTTCGCCAAAGCCTTTGATACAGTCAACCATGATGTCTTATTGAAAAGGTTGTATGAGATTGGTTTCTCGGATGGTATGCTAAAATTTACGGCGAGCTACCTCCAAAATAGGAACCAATACGTCTCCTACGGTCTATTCGCATCAGTGCTTCTATACCTTCTCGGGTGTCCCGCAAGGATCTGACCTGGGTCCATTGTTGTTCTCGATTTTTATCAATAATATAAAAAATGTAATTTTAAACTCGCGCTTTCTGTTATTTGCGGATGACTTAGGGCCGGTTGTTTCAAGTTGGATTAAAGTAAGCGTTCTTTAAAAGCATAGATTTTTACGTTCTCCACCAATCAGACGATCCGTTTTCGTAAAAATCTATGCTTTTCTCGACCGCTTACTTTGATCGAACTTGAAACAACCGGGCCTTAAAGCTTTTCTTAAAGGTGTCAACTTTGGACGATTTTCATCTTCTCCAAACAGATATATCAAATATATGTGAATGGGGAAGACGAAATAAACTTTTGTTTAATGTTTCCAAGTGTTCGGTTACATCCTTCACTAGGGCCCAAAAAACTCTATTTTTTCGCTACAAAATGAACGACCAAAATCTGACAAGAACATCGAATGTTAAAGATCTAGGTGTTAAATTTGTAAGCAGCCTGACATTTCACGATCACATAGAGACGATCAGTGGTAATGCTCTGAGAATGTTAGGATTTGTTCTGCGTACTGCCAGGGTTTTCGAGAATACCCGCGTACTGAGAACTCTTTACAACTCCTTGGTGCGGAGTAGACTCGAGAGTGGCTCGATGATCTGGGGGCCACATGAGAGCAAGTACTCTCTTATGGTGGAGAAAGTCCAAAAGAAGTTTCTGAGATATCTCTACATGAGAGAGTACGGGCATTATCCTTGGCTTTACCCAACCGAGTTTCTCCAGGGTATGCTTGGCTACAATAGTTTAGAGACTAGAAGGAATGTGTATTTGATTACACATTTTTATCGATTGTTGCGCGGTATGATCGACAATACTGAAATTATGCAGAGCATTGGTTTGTATGTTCCTGATAATTACCTTAGACATCGTCAGCATAGATTGTTTCACATTCCAATATACAGGACCAACCTGCCGATGGTTATGCCTGTTGGAAAAGCTACAGCTATGCTGAACAAGATCGCTTTGGATATTGATATATTCCATGTGTCTGAGGGGGTTTTCCGAAGCAGGATTCTCCTACACCTTTGACCAGATTGTACAGGTCACTTTTAATTGTTTAATAATTGTTTAATAATAAATTAGTATTTTAATACACAATATGTATATGTGTGTGTATGTATGTATGTATATGTGTATGTATGTATACATATGTGTTTATGTATATGTGTATATGTATATTTTTAGATGTAAGTTAATAATATGTATTGTATATAATAATATTGAATAATATTGAACATAATGTTTGTAATGTACATATTATGTAATAAATAAAAATTGAAAATTGAAAAATTCAAATTGAAAATTGAAATTAAAGTGGGTGTTTCCACATCTCTTGTGAACGCTACATTGAACAAAGAGCTATATGGAAAATTAATTTGGTTATTAATGAGAGGTACTCTATTATTAACCGCCTCCCTAATGTAAAAAATTTCTAAATTATTCAAGATTTTAATAATTTTTTTATCGGTTTTTGACACGTGTATAAGAATGCGGTTGAAACCGAAAAAAAAAACATTTTTTCAAAAAATTTAATTACATTTAACAGATAAATAAAAATACAAGGTTTTTGTGAAGTAAACATAATTTTAAATGAAATTAATTTCTTCCAACGAAGGGTTTACTCATTTAAAAGGACAAATTAAAAGAAATACCTTTCACTTATTTGAATTAAACTATTTTTACATTAACGGGGTCGTAATTTTCACAAATGACATGTGGACTGGATGACTGAATTTTGTCGTTATAATAAGGTCCGCTAATTCGAGGCTAAACTGACATCTGAATTTTTTTTCAAAATTCCGTGTTCCCGACAGAGACAGGCCCTGATCTTGTGAACGGTGTCCGATGGTCCGGCAGTAGATCACCCTCATGTTTTACAATGAAACAGAATCTTTACATTCCGGCAATAGAAGCTTTATTGTGCTCGCTCACCGCACTTGATTACGACACAAAATATATAAAAATAAATAAAATATAAACGACACATATATGATTTGTTAAACATTGATTAAGTTAGAAAAAATTCATATTAAAAATGCATTTTTGATGCTCGTAGTACCTTTCCAACGACGGTGCCATGTTTTTAATTAAAAACAATGAAATATTAAATAAGAAAAATAATAACTCAGATATATGAAATATACTCAAAAATAGACAAGTGGGAGATTTAAGACAGTTCTCCTTATTCGCTGATGACTAGTCCAACACTAGGACGAGACTTAATAATTAATAAACATTTACGACTTTTGCAATTTTTCATGGGACCTTTGAAGTAGAAGTTGCATCCTGTGTTTTTACGTCTACATACGCGATGGTCATTCAATACCCAACATTTGGCCAGTAATGGCAAATAAACCATTTAAAATTAAAATAGGTGATAGGATATTTAATGTCGGACCTTTATTTGATGCCGAAGCGATATTTATATCAACACGCAAACCAGTCACGGCGATCTAAAATTTTGTCTAAGATATAATATTAAAAGGAGTATTTTACCTAGCCAATTCCTCTGGTTTTTAAGAATTGCGGCAAGACGTCCACACGTCACCGCGTATTCCTGTTCGCCTTTATATAGAACCTTCCTACAGAAAAATCACAAATGAGGTTGCTTGGACATGTGCTAAGAATGCAAGAAGAATCCTCTTGGCAGCCCGAAGGAAGACGACCAGTGGGTTGCCCCAGATTAAGCTGAGAGAAATTGCAAAAAATGGATTTAGACTGGTTAACTAATTTGCGCAAGACAGGGGAATATGGAAGCACCTTTTTGAGTCTTTGGGCCCCCGACCTTACTAGGGAAAGGGGACGAAGATAATGATGATGATGATAATGAGTACTGATATTATTTTAATAGTTGGCAGAAATCAGTTTGCTTCACATACATCTACTAACTTCTTCACCCAAGGAGTTCAAATACTAAATTAAAGTCAAAATTTTCGACATACTTATGATTGCACAAATAATTTTTACGTGAACATGAAAAAAGTTTCTGTTTTGTGTGTACGTATATTTTTTATGAAGTTTGACTTATCATTGCCAGGAATGATTGCACTATCAACATGAAAAAAGTTTTTCTCCATGTGAAAGTACATGGATATTTAAATATGATATACTATTGCAAGAATAATTACACTGCGAACATGAAAACAGTTTCTCTGCATTATCCGTAAGATTGTCTTTTTAAACTAGATTTTCAATTATTTAAATAATTGCACAGTGAACATGAAAACAGTTTCTTCCCAGTACATGAGAGCTCGTGAAATCTTAGAGAAGCTTTCATCACGCTCGCGTACGGGCACCGAGAACAACAAAACACCTTCTTACCAGCGGGATTCAGATTTACACAAAATGTTTAAAGAATAAACCCCAAACAGGGCCACTAAACATATTTATTTATTATATCTTTAAATTGTCAGTTATAACTACACAAAATATTATAAAATCAACATTCCTGTTTAAGACACTCCTTCATATAGCTTTCATATATTTTCAGGGAGAACAGGATTGTATAGCCGTTCCTGCGACATCCGGATGTTGTGTCGGTAAGATAACGATCCGTGTTAATGCGTAAGATTATGTCTTTTCAGACTAGATTTTTGAATGCATGAATAATTGCACTGTGAACATGTAAATGGTTTCTCTGCATTATGCATAAAATTATGACGTTTCAAATGAGATTTTTTATTGCATGAATAGTTGCACTGTGAACATGAAAACAATTTTTCACCAGTGTGCTTGAGTATGTGTACTATTAAGTCTGGTTTCGTATTGCACGAATAATTGCACTGCGAACATGAAAACTTTTTTTCGACAGAGTGCGTAAGAGCATGAATTTTTAAGTTTGACTTTCGAATACACGAATAATTGCACTGCGAACATGAAAACAGTTTTTCTCCAGAGTGCATAAGAGCATGACTTTTTAAGTTTGACTTCCGAATGCACGAATAATTGCACTGCGAACATGAAAAGGGTTTTTCTCCAGAATGCGTAAGAGCATGACTTTTTAAGTCTGACTTCCGAATGCACGAATAATTGCATTGCGAACATGTTAAAATTTTTTGTCCAGAGTGCGTTAGAGCATGACTTTTTAAGTAAGACTTTCGAATGCACGAATAATTGCACTGCGAACATGAAAACAGTCTTTCACCAGAATGCGTAAGAGCATGACTTTTTAAATACGACTTCTGAATGCACGAATAATTGCACTGGGAACATGAAAACAGTTTTTCTCCGGAATGCATAAGAGCATGACTTTTTAAGTACGACTTTTGAATGCACGAATAATTGCACTGCGAACATGAAAAGGGTTTTTCTCCAGTGTGCGTAAGAGTATGACTTTTTAAATCTGACTTCCGATTGCATGAATAATTGCACTGCGAACATGACAAGAGTTTTTCTCCAGAGTGCGTAAGAGCATGACTTTTTAAGTCTGACTTCCGAATGCACGAATAATTGCACTGCGAACATGAAAACATTTTTTCTCCAGAGTGCGTCAGAGCATGTCTTTTTAAGTCTGACTTTCGAATACACGAATATTTGCACTGCGAACACGAAAACATCTTCTTATCAGCGGTAGTAAGCGTGCAACTGCTTGCATATCTGTTAAAGTTGGAATGTGTCTCCGATTCCTGCTGCTTTACCGAGGCAGAAGAAAACGCAGTTGAATTTTCCATAAAAGAATCTTGTATTCTCAAGAGACCTGCAAAGTAAATATTTATCATTTAACACCAACTTATGTAAGACTCGTGTCTAACTTTCATTGTTGAAAGTGGGCAAGTTTGTTTTTATTTGCAAACTTTCAGTTCGGATTCCTGTGGTCAGTATAAAATTACAATAAACTTTCTGACAGAAAATATATGTGTTGCTAGCGAGAAGCTACTATTAATTATAAATTTTCATTTATGATTTTTTTCTTTACGTATGTATTTTACGTAACCTAGAAACATCGTTAGTCAGAAAGACATGCAAAGTATAAACTATCCACTCTGCCAAACAATATTAGAATATGGCATAAAAGGATGAGGAAGCGCAGCCTACACATATGTTTAACAACTTTTAGAGCACAAAAGGTTATAATAAAAGTAATATTGCAAATGCCAATTCGAACGAGTTCAAAATAAATATTCAAAGAATTCGACGTAGATTTTTTGCGTATCTGGCAAATATACGCAAAAAATTTACTCAACCATCATTATAAAAATGTATATATTTATTATAAAAACACACAATATTCTTAACCCACGAGACACAGCAAGAATGACTTAATACCGAATACAAGAACTGAAGTTGGGCAGATACCCATTAAAATATTACTCCATTAATTGTATGACCGACAGCCATGGAAATAAAAAATACAGCTAATGGGATAATACTTAAGAATCACATTATGAAATGGATAAAGAATAAGAAGATATAAAAATGGAACTAAAGACAAACTTAATAAAAATAAAATGATATAAGTTTTAAACGATGTTGTTAAATATCGTGCCCAAGACACGTGATTGTCCTAGTGAGGGAGTAATGTCGTCATCAGGTAATGATAAATAAATAACTTCTTCTTCAAATGTAGCAAATTTATTTTGTGGTAACATAATTATAATTAATATAAATTAACTTTGTTTTTTTTTTTCCTGATGAAGAAGCCATTGGCTTTGAAACATGTTGATTTTTTTCAATAAATAAGTGGTTTAAACAAAGTTAATTTATATTAATTATAAATAAATAAGGTTAGGTGGGGAAATATATGTTCTGATTATTGTATGGTCGGTTGATAATCAAATAACAAAAAGCCTTTTATAATTTCTAAATACCCCGTTCTATAACAGATTTTTTTATCAATACGATAAGAAAGGGATTTGGTACCAAAAACTCAACATCTCCAGATCAACCAAAGGTTTTTACTGATATTCAAGCTATTTTGTACTCATCTCATGCAAATTCACTGTACTCATCTCATGCAGCCAGGGCAATTGTGAGTGAATGTGAAAGCTTGGTATATCATTTTTCGATAATCCAAGGGAAGAAGCTGCTCACCAGTGCATTGGTCGGCCCTCCTAGAATACTCCGAGCACTCCTGCTTGATGTCAGGATAGGATATGTCCACATCAGTGTAGAGCTCTTCATCGCCGCTCCCGGCTGCAGACCCCGCATCACCTCGCTGCGCACTTCCCCAGCCCGCCTTGCTGCAACCTACTTCTGGAACCAAAAACAATAATCCTGCTAATAATTCAAAACCAATGCTAATCAACCGAAAATTAACACAAAAAATAAAATAAATATCTTTAAACATCCAATAAACGAACTTGAAGAACATCTCAATTATATAAACACCACAAAAATGTTACAAAATGAACTATAGACTAGCTTCGAAGAAGTCTGTACGGATAAAGCAGAAAAACATCTAAGGCCCGGTTGTTTCAAGTTCGATCAAAGTAAGCGGCCGATAAAAGCATAGATTTTTACGAAAACGGATCGTCTGATTGGTGGAGAACGTAAAAATCTATGCTTTTAAAGAACGCTTACTTTAATCCAACTTGAAACAACCGGCCCTAAGCCGAACGAGAAACTAATAGGGACCAAACAAGGGACAGAAAAAAGAAACAGAGTGGTGGAACACAGAAGCCTCATTAGCCAAAAAATATTCTTTAAAACCATGGCAGTCCACGAAAGATGAGACTGAACTCGAGTGGTTTAAAGAAATTAAGAAACAAATTAAGAGACAAGTAGCAATTTCGATAATAAAAGAAAATAAAGACATCTTCCATCGGCGGGGACAGCGAATGGTTTTGTTCTTGCGGCCGCGCCACCTCGCGATAGTTTATAGGACTGACGCGGGGTAGCGCGGTCTTGCATGTTAGTTGAAAAAAATGACAATCAGGAGACGGTTGAGTAGGACCGATATGGAAACTTTTGCTCTTAGAACGGTCTTTGGTAAGCGGTGTGTTTATTTAACTAGATTGTATTAATATAAATTTTTAACCAATATGTAAATATAAATTATCAAAATCACAGTATAACTACTACCGCGCGTACATGAGTACACGCTTTTTTCCTTTACGGCCCCTACTGCTGAATAGTTGTCGATGAAAGTGAACCGAACAGTTTATAAAGAACAGATTATTTACGAACGACCCATCTGTAGTAAGTAGGGATGGGTCGTCGACGTATTTACCGTCGACGAAACGAGACCGTCCACGTCCATCCATCGACGAGACGATCAACTAGTTGAATTCGTCAACTAGTTGACGCGTCAACTTCGTTACGCGGACGTCGCGGACGTTTATCTAAACATCGGGACGATAGTCAACTGTCTACGGTTTGACGCGACGCTGCTCGACGGCACAACCGTTGGTTATTTTTATTACGTTAATTTTTAAAATTTAAAGAAGTTCGAAGGAATATAGTTTCGGGGAAAGTAAAACCGCTACTTGTGCTTATATGTAAAAAGAAATATTTTATTATTTATTTGTTTATAGGCTTTTACATATTGTTTTATATACTTCTTTCTATATATAATAAAGAAAGAAGTAGGTATACACAACAATATCAGGTGTAAGCAGTAAAATATAAATATAAACTACATATATAAGCAGTGAAAGTATCGGGTATAAGCATTAAAATATGAGTATAAAAATTAAAATATAAAGTACAAAGCAATGTGTGTATAAAAAAATATATTAGATACACATTATTACATGTGTACAGGGTTATTTGGAAAACAATAATAACCTAGCAGGACTATATTCCTGCCTTGATTATGAGTATTATTTTTTTGTAAAACGTTGGACTATCACTACACTAACTCAAATCGATTACGAAAAATTCATTTATTTCAATACAAGTTAAAAAAAATGATAAAAACCTTTACATTTATTTATTATCTATAAATTTATAAATAAATACATAATTTAAAAATACTTTACATTTGAGATGTTATCTAGAAATTTATTGAAGAATACATCTTTCAAAGTCAGACTTTCACTTTGTGGTGACATTATTAATAAATAAATATATCTGTATTATTTGTCAACTTTAGTTTAAGGCTCAATTTGAGAAAAGGAACATTGTTCCCGAAACATGTAAAAAAACCAATAAAAAGTGGTGTAAACAAAATTATAATAGATTTATTTTTTTATCTATAAAGTTGAAAATAGGGAATTTATAATAAAAATTAATTAAACCTAAATTCAAGATTATATTACATATACAATAGTTAAATATATATACATAACTATGGTCCTGAATAAGGACCATAGTTAGGTATAGAAAATTTTATTCCCTACAAGTTTGTTTATCATTTATATGCTAAGTTGAAAAGTAACGAAATAACACAATAATTAAATTTTACCATTCCTTTTCAGGTAGATATAAGAAGTCGAGATCGATCGAATAAAATATTGATTTTAGAAAAATATCTAGCCGGCCTGTTAATTAATAATAGTTCAATAAAAAATAAAATAATTAAACAGAATTGTTTTATTTAATACAGCGTAAAATGACGTCTATGGCATTTACAAGTCGACAGCGAGAGATGAGAGAGAAATAAAC